>JAGTXR010000339.1:0-297419 GCA_022606575.1 Glossosoma conforme
TGGCCACGAAAAAAATTCCATGCATTTACCATTTTCGCTCGTATTTTCGGTGAGAGAATCTATCTTCCATCTCTTTACAACCCATGAATTCGACTGTAATCTCTTCTACGGGTTATTTTTTTATAGCACTTCTGTGCCAGTGGCCACAATTGTTGAGAGAGGACTCCCACAGGACTTATCAGTTGCTAACTGATCATAATCTGAATGAGCGCATCATCGAGGAGACTTAACTGTCGTCTGGTGAGATGTGGGTGTGAGGCGGGTAAAGTCCAGTCCACCCAATGATAATAGAGGTTATACTATATTTTTCCCATAACTTTACACTTATTACTACCACTACAGCAAAGAAATAATAAACACACCTTCCATCGTTTAAACATGGCTGCAATTCAATCTAGTTGAATCCTCTGAAAAAATTAAAAAATAACAATTAAAAATGTTATCAATGTAAAAATGTATGTCAGTTGTCTCTTAACAGTGATAGATTGAGGAAGGCTACGAGATAGGCGAAACTGCAGTCTCCTAAATAGAGGTCATACCCAACGTGATCCATGTAAAAACAAGGTTCACAAATAAATATTTATCAATTCTTCTTCTTCGTAGTATCAATCCGGTGGATTGGTTTGCAGCAACAGAATCTTGCATCTCGATCTCCATTCCTCTCGGTCCTCCGCAACCCTTTTCAGCTCAGCATAAGCGCTACAGTCCTGCTACAGCTGGTGGCATATCTTGTTGGCTGAAGGTTTTTCTTATTTGTCTTGGTTGTTTTGTCTCGAGCAGTCCCCACCCGGAGATCCGATTGGGGGACTATTTTATCTCCGGAAAATTTTACTTGAGATGCAATCATTTTTTTGCTGATACGTGGGATGTCTTTAAGACCTTTAATGTGGTATTTTCCCCTTTATTTCCACATCCTACCTTTATCAATTATAAACGCATTATTTGCATCAAATAGTATGACACCAGCTTCATACTAAGTGTTGTTTTTTGTTGTTGCATACTTATAATGCTTATCATAATTTTATATGAAATTTGTCTCATCAATAAATCAGAGAAAATTAAATGGAATTTGTATATCAGTATACGATAGGAATATTTATATATTTTTAATTAATTGTATTAATAGTCAAAGTGTTTGAGGTGCAACGTAAGAACCTTGTGGACATCCAAAATGTATACTAAGGTTTATTTTTTACCCGGTGCTCTCTTCAGGAACAACAGCGGGAGCTAGCTGCAAGAAAGCCGCGCTAGTTCTTCTCACGTTCAACAGAGGATTCCAGTCGACTCCATCCATTCCTTCGCCCAAGTCCTTGATGCTGCTTCCTCCAATACTGTCCCTCTTCTGCCTGTCGGCGTGCATCTGCTGCAGCGCTCCTAAAGAGTACAAAAAAACACAATCAAGACTCCATTAATATTCTAGGAGTATAAATCTAAGAAAGAAAGATACTAACATCCTCCTCTCTCTCAAAAGGTTGTTATTCCGTCGCGTGATGGCAGAATTATGAGCATATTGATAACACAGACTTTTTCTGAAGCACATTGACATATATTTATGATAAACTTTACAAGCTTCCGGCCAGGCGGAATGACATGCCGGCCGGACGTACTGACCCGTGCGGCCCGTGATCGGTCACCAGCGCCGTATATAACTAGTCCCAATATGGAGGATACATAAATGTATGACAAGCGAACAGAAATAAGAGACGAAAGATTGTACATCGAGGCTTTCGGTACCAGTCAGCAAGGGCTACATCATGCTGATGTCAATACTTTTAATAATAAAATAATAAATAGAACTTAAGGCAAAGAAATAATTGAAAAAACTGGACATCCATCAAGCATGACGTTTTCAACAATGTGCAACTTTTAACTCTTATTATCAACGACATAATTTCTATGTCCGCTCCCTTAAGGGCAGTTTTTTTTTGTGTAAGCACATACAGGAGAAATCCGACAGATGGTGATAGTAATTCTGTATATCCAGATTGTAGGAAGGAGGAAACACAGACGCTGGAAGAGCATTCCATAGCTTACCGGTGACATTAAGGAAGGAACTTTGGAAACTGACAGTTCTTGGTCGACACAAATTAACCGTGTATGGATTAAGTGTACGACGAGTTTGTCGGTTGTGGGTGGGTGCAGGAGGAATTAGTTCTTTAAGTTGCGAAGAGCAGCGACCGTGGTAATAACGGTAGAAAAAACAAAGTGAACTAATCTTACACATGTGTCCCATTGATTGCAGGTCAGACGTAAGAGTGTCATTGTTTATCAAACGAATCGCTCTTCTTTGAACTGAGTCAATTAAGTATGGAAGGTATTTTGTGTCTCAACACATAAGTGACTGTCGTATTCAAGCATAGGTCGGATTTGTGCTTTATATAAAAAAAGAAGTTTATCGTTGAAATACCTCAGTGATCTATATAATACGCCTAGTTTTTTGGAAGCGAGACCGGCTTTATACTTAATTGACTCGTAATATTTGACATTATTCGAGAATTATGTCGACAGATTTTGCAGATCTGCAGTGGAGTGTTCTATAATATGATAACAGCGCACTCCAGCAAACAGACACTGAGTAAAAGACGCTCAAGCGTTCCCAAGGCGGGAAACAAGCTCTTTCTGCGGGCTTCCGTTCTCAGTGACCTGTACATCGAGATATCTGAAACTCTAAACCATCTCAATTTTAAGATCTAGTAAGTTCACGATCTTCATCTTGAAACGCAGTGTTACGCAGCAACTGGGGTTTCTTTGCATTTATTCGCATGCCCAGTCGTAATCCGTAGATATTTTTTCGCAGATATGCAGTGGAGTGTTCTGCGATAACTGCGCACTCCATCAAACAGACACTGAGAGAGTCGTTCGCATTCATCAGCCTTTGTGATATGTATAAATAACCTTCCCGCAGTTGATGCGTTTATACGCAGAACAACAAACAACAAGTAAGTGCATGCGACGTGACAATAAACGCATCTTTCCGACAAGTGGCTCGTTGCCAGCAACGCACACAGACCGGATAAACAACACCTTGACACCCACGGCTTTCGCAATGTCTTGCGAAGACTTATTAATCGCTTTATGATTATTTTTGGATTCAGTATGCAATGATGCAACGCAGAATTCGGGTTAATTACGCAGTAAACATACCCAAGCAATTGTAGAAACTTCGTGTGACAATAAATCAATATAAAAACACTCATATAACATATGTATATATGAGTGTTTAGGGGATACGTTCCATCAAAGTAGAGCGTAATGCGAAACAGCTCTAAACGAGGCGATATTAACATGTAAATAATGGGGTTAGGTATTTAAATTAATAATTATGTTTTTTTTAATAAAAATAAAACCAATCATTTGTTTCTTACAAAAATAAAAACAATATAAACGAATATACTTTTATGTTTAATTTTTTCTTTAGTCAGTCAGATCATTCAGTCTATTCTGTGTTTCCAATTTTTTGCCTTTTTGTCAAGAAGGTATCTAATGTAGTTTGCGTTTTCCTTTTGCGTTCTGTTAGAAGTTGTTGATAAGTGGATAAAGCATCTATAACACCCCGTCTTGCTTTTGAACTCCTATCAAAATTCAGATCATTTTCAACAAATTGGTCCATAATTTGTTGAAAATTTATAGTGGTCAAACTCTTTTTTACAAACGCCAAAAGAGCGCTAAACCGAAACAGCGCTAAACTAAACAGCGTTAAGCTGGGGTCTCACTGTATATACAATTAATTTTAGACATTAAAACAGTAGTCTATAATATGAGATTCAAAAATCTGTGCAAGACTCATGACGGCTATAAATTTCATCCGCAGTGAAAGTGTTAAAAAATATATCCAGGTTATTATAAAAAGCATTTGTGATTCCAGGTAGATATATAAGAAGCTGTAACTTGAGATAAAGCAAGGATAATAGAAGCTAACAAAACTGTGTAGCCGCATTTCGTAGCGACCATATCCTCTACTAGATATTGTTGAAAAATAATAATAAGATAACGCACATTTAAAAAAGTTATTTTTAAAAATGATATTGATCGTAATAAATTGCTTTTGCTTCTGTTAAAATTTTGAAAATGAAATTCTAATCTAAAACATGTTGTGATTATGTGTTTCCATAAAACACAATTTTATCGGGTGGTTTGGTCATTGTATTATATTTAATGTATTGCTTAAATAACTGTTTTAATTATTGCATAAACAGTAATCAATAATTCCGGCAAAATATTGATGTTAGTTAGTTTGTACTGGCTTTATTCGAAAACAAATGAGTTAAGTGCATTGACCAATCAGAAAGAAGCATTCAAATTCAAATAAAATTTTAACTATTTGTAAGTAAAAAAATTAAGTACGAAATTCATGAAATAAATATATAAAGCGATATATATGCTATGTTGTGTATTATTTATGAAAATTATATTTGAACGTATAGTCCAATAGGTATAATATGATTTTAAAATCATTACAATATTTCAAATCAATAAGTAAAGATTTTTTTGTTGTTGTCAACAAACGTGTATTTTCTAATTCTTATTAGTAAAAAAAAATGCAAAAGTTTTATAAAAAGATTGTACGCTCTTTTTCAATATTTTACAAACATATTTTCTAATATAACAAAATGTATATAACAAATTCTAATAAAACATATGTTTTATTTAACATTTAACCCTTTCATGGTTTGAATACAAATTATATTGTCAATTATAAAACTAGTATTTGAAGCATAAATGTACTTATCTGGTCTATTTGTATATGTCACATAGGTTCTTGTATCCTCTAGCTATAAGATGGTGCATAAGAAACTATTCTAAGAAAGTAGCAAAACGATATATCACGTCAAACAATGTCAACGGTCGGGGAATCTTATGACGGCATATGCCGACAAGATGCGAATGGGTTAAAATATCTTTTGACATTACTGAAGAGACGTTTTTTTTTAATTTTAAATATGACGACAAAATCTGTATTTAACAAAGCACTTAAACGTGTTTTAAAGAGATCGTGTGTGTTATTAAATAAATAATGCATTACCGACAGCCTAAAGTGTGAAAATAGTTTTTAAAAGTGAATAATAACATTATAAATATATACATGCTGAGGTTATATTCACAAAGTTGCGTAACTATGTGTGTTTGCGTGATATTTTAATAGTTTCTCTTACTGTCCAGCTCGGCCTCCTTGGCGTCCTCGGGAAGCATCGGCTTGGCTTGCTTGTTGATCTGAGACATGTTGTTTGGGTTGCTTTTAGAGATACTTTGATAAGTAATTAAAACTTTGACTGCACTTGTGGTACTGACTCTGACCGTTTCAAACTGGTGCTTATTAAGTGTTGATGTTGCCAGACTGAAAAATCTTTGGCATTGAAAATAATATTCGCTGAAGCAGGGCTCGACTGTAGAACATTTTGTAAAAATAAATATAATATTCCTATCGAACATATTGAAGCTTTTCAGCTAGTGGCTTTTATGTGATGCTCCGCAGAGTAATTATGCTCCGCAAGCATATTCTAGGCGCTCTACAGAGCGTTTAGTGTTACAATAAAAAATAAAGTTTTTAAGTGAAAATTCCGCAATGTCTTAAAACTAAAGCGTTTAACCAATGTATCCTCCCTGTAACTAATGGCGCAGAGACGTGGAATCTGACAGCAAGTCTCACCCATACAATAAAAGTTACCCAGCGTGCTATGGAGATATCCATGCTCGGAGTGTCGCTAAAAGATAGAATCCGAAACGAGGAAATACGCAGAAGAATTCAAGTAGTGGATGCTACCCAACGAATAGGCACACTTAAGTGGCGATAGGCAGGACATATCTGTCGAAGAGACGACGGTCGATGGGGAAGAAAAGCATTGGAATGGTGCCCAAGCACTGGCAAACGAAGCATTGGCAGACCCCCTACGAGATGGACTGACGGTACAGGTACTGTATAAGAAGAATAGCGCGATTGACCTGGATGCGGAAGGCGGAGGATCGAAGAGGATGGAGACTCATGCGGGAGGCCTACGTTCAACAGTGGACGGACACAGGCTGATGATGAAAAAATGAAGTAAGGGTGCCGAATCAAGAAAAAAAATTCGGAAGTTAATTAAGAATATTTTGTTCCAATAATGACAGAAATAAGTGATAATTGATTTAAAAATTCTACGCCTGTTTCGAATTTTTGCATTTTTATCCTTTTAAATTTTAGCAATAGGCTTAAAAAATTGTTTTTCAGTTATATCTTAAAAAAAAAAAAACACTTTCTCATGAGCATAGTTTTATACATTTTTTGCACACCTATTTTAAAATAGGTACATGAAGTAATAACTTAACTTTTCGTTAGTTTTCTTTTTAGTTAGTCGACGATAATTTCCCACAAACTACGACAGTCAATGCGCATGTACCTTTTTTTTAATGATGTGTGAGTAGCCATTAAATATTATTTAAGAAGCTATAGATTGACCTTGATCAGCTGTTAGCAACCATTTGCATGTAACTTACATTTTATTTTCATTACGAGCTTACAAATTACAACTAATATAACAAATCTACACAAAAACATGCCTCAATAAAAAAAAATTTGCGTCTCATTAAATAATAATACTTTATTCTGATGCTTTCTTTCCTCTCCAGACTAGAGGAGCTGTTATTTTATTATAATAAATATTTTCAAGTATTATTTTTCGAATTATGTAATTTCTAAAACAGCTTTTTGAAATTGAAAAAATATTCCCGTAGTTGTTATATTTTTTTGATGAAATTTTATTGAAAAATATGTTAATAAAGGTAATATTACATCACGTTAGCCTTATTTAATATGATAAATATTAATTACACTACTATGTAAGAATTGGCGTATCTTATTTATAAAAATGACTAAAAGTTATCAAATTAAGAAATTAATTTGCTACTTTTTTCTGTTATATTTAATTTGAAAAAGTAAATTTCTAGAGGGCCTTTTGTAATTTTGTATCTGAAAGAATAGCCAAGGGTGAAATAAGTTTGGGTGCTCTAATGCAGTGCTCCGCAATCGGTGTACCGCGGCACACTGGTGTGCCGTAAGCCGATACAGGTGTGCCGCGATCAAATAAGGCAATATTATAAATAAATAATTTTACAACGGTCCTCGAGCTCCCAGTGCCTATCGCCTATTTATGTAGACATACAACGAGGTACTTGCTTTATTAAGTTCTAAATGAACTTAAAAAAAGTGAAATTGATTAAATTAATATATATTTTTGGCTTTTGATGTGCCGCGGTATTCAAGGTGAGAACTTTGGTGTGAAAAGGTTGCGGAGCTCTGCTCTAATGAGCCATATTTGGCGCATAAACCGTGGTTTAGTCACCACTCTTCTAAATCTACATACTGTCTTATTTTATAGGATCAGGGACAGTGCCTATGTGGAAATCTTCATGTAGCCAATCTTTGCAGCTCACATAATCGAAACATCAGTTGAGTTGTGGTGCTGTGAAAATTGAACGTCTTCTTAGTGTGTTTATTTATTCTATTAAGTAATTTATTTTTATTTTGAACGTTCGATTTTAAATTATTCTAAACAGATTTCGTTATTTTTTGAATCTCAATAATTAAATTTTTTAACAAAAAATATAATTCTAAAAAGCTTACATTTCGACAGAATTAAAATAAATAAACAATATTATCAGTTTTAGTTAGGTACCTTTTAATAGTTTTATACCTAATCATATCGAATTAAATTTTTTAAATAAAAAACATTCTTTTTTTAAGAGATCATAAATTCGGTTTCCTCTCATTTTTTAAATTATAACTTTTTATTTTCAAACACAATGAAATTATTGAAACAATCTTAAAAATAATAGATCTTTTTAGTGTTCTTCGTAATTAATTATTCTATGTTCTTATTGAAATAGTAGAATGGTAAATTGAATAATGAAAAATGATAATTAGGACCATCAGTAATAATATACGACTTGTTTTGGTCGTATACTCTTAACACAAGTGTTTATTTTACATAGTATAAGTGTTTTAAGATACGATACTGCATAGTGAAGTGTTACCATTTTTTATTTGTAGTATAATATTAGCTGTAATTTAAAAAAAAACATTATTTGTATATTTTTATAATTCCTTTATTAATCAACGAATTATTAATTTGTGTGAATAAATTGTTAATTTTAAGCATTATTTGTAATTTATATCTACATTGTAAAGCTCCAAATGGGTATAAAATGTATTTTAGAATTAAATATTGTAAAACTTGCAGAATACATCCTTGTTTTCTCACAATTTTCTTGAGATTCTAAGGAATTTTAAATAAAAAAATAAAAATGTTAGAAAATCTTTGATTTGATGAATTTGTTCGGTAATATTTGAAAAATAATTTTACAATTTAAAGGGGTTGAAGATACTTTTCATAAATCAATGTTTTGTAATATCAACTTAATAACGACTTGCCTGCATAGTGTAGTGGTTAACGCGTTTGCTTCTCACTCGTCGCTCGTCGGTTTGCATCCCGACCGAGCATGATTTTCTTAATAATTGATTCAATTAAATCTAAGCTCTTTACACGCCCCCGGTAGGGTCGAGCCACCCCTTAAGGATAAAATAAAAATCGTTCGTGCCTCGGGAGCGTCGGGCTGATTATTGAACACCCAAATATTTCTCTGATACACAACTCACCAAAATATTACTCTTGCCCTGGTGGCTCCCGGGAGCTTATATACTTAATCAAAAGAACCTATATTTTATGCATTATTTCTTCTTGTAATTATTTTGTGTGTTTGTTGTTTGTATTGATTTATATTGATTATTTCATTATTTGTGAACGCAGTAAATTAATGTTTGTAACGTTTGTAAGTTAGTCATTAAAATTGCCTGAATTAAGCGGCTATGTTCATGTTTATATTGGAATTTCTTTCTTTAACAAGATGGCCATAACAGAAGTATTACAATTATGAATTCAATTGCTTAAATCTGCTTTCTGAATATATATATTTTTAATAACATTAAGGTTATCAACTGACAATACTTGGTGAAACTGCATAATTATAATTTTGGAATTAATTTAAATTAAAAAATTAATAAATTAAAATTATATATGTTTTTTTATTATACTCAAGAAAAGCAAGAGTGTTTATCTAAAGAATGGATATTTAGTAAAACTATATACTTTTACGTTTGCCCTAAATAATTTGCTTGTCAAACAAGAGTCTATTATATCAGTATTTTATATAAGCCTAGATTATAGTAAATATCATTTATTTATTTAAATAATCAGTTTTCATTTGAACTTTTCTTGGGTGTCAAATTGATTTTTGTATCTTTAAATTAATTAGGCATAAAGACACCCCACATAATACTGAGTCAGTGAGAACGGTGGCCTGCAGAAGGAGCTTGCTTCCCGCCTTTGGATCGATGAAGCGTCTTTCGATTCCATGCGCAATATCTGGGACTAGCAGCCTTACTCGATCAAAACAAAATGCCATCTATACAGTGTCTGCTTTATAGATGTACTTTGGTGCTATATTAACAACAAACGATTTAACCACAGGACTATACCGGGCGGCATAGTCCACTGGTAAGAGCGCTTGTTTGTCATTCAGACGCTGTCGGTTCGAAACTCAACCCAGTTTGAATTTTTTAAATTGATTTAATTAAATCTAAGTCCACTACATGCTCACGGTAGGGTTAACTCGTTGACTGCCATCATATTTCGCACATCTGCAACCTATAATCCAATATGGAAAAAACGTTTTTCAGGGTCAAAATCATTATATAAAAGTAGTCATCCCTTACGGACAAAAAATATTTTTTCCAGGCCTCCGGACCGCAGGGATGATCTTCTGAGCTCCTTAAAATAACCGTGATCATTGAACACCCAAATATTTCTCTGGTACACTATACCGGCAGTCTACCTAAATTCGAGGGCTCTTGCCCTGGAGGCTCATGGAAACCATCTATGTTCCCATATGGACCTCCGTGTATACAGGTGATCTGGAAAAAGTTATAGACAGTTTGAGATTACAGAACTGTATAAAATCGTCAATTTGCGGCTTGTCAAAGTCGTGTACGGTGGGTATGTTCCAAGGAGCATACCTCCACGAGCGTCACAATGAGACTCTCATCATGACGCATGGAGGTACGTTAGGCTGACGGCTAAATTACCTCCAGACACCAACTCATCACAAAGTCATCAACTCTGAAGAAGAACCCTGCGATGGCAGTCGAAATATTGGAAGAAAATAATTCGCCACACACAGCTAAACCCAAAAGCCACAATACCAAATCTGGCCGTGAAAACCTAAGAAGTTATACAGTTAACCTTCCTACAACACACTTTTTAATTTGAATGTATATTATTTCTATAATATTTACGTCGTTTTTTCACATAACGGTACCTTCTATGATATTACTTTGGTTGAACCGCCTTTTAGTACTCAATGGTCCAGATCTCGAGAGCATCGGGATAATCATTCAATCGTATTGACATCAACATGATGTAGCCCTTGCTGACCGGTACCGAAAACCTCTATATATAATCTTTCGTCTCTTATTTTTGTTCGCTTGGCATACATTTATGTGTCCGCTATATTGGGACTAGTTATATAGACCGCCTCTGTGGCGCCGGGGCGACAGCCCATCACGCCAGTCGAGTCCCGCCCGTCGGCGAGAGCATATTGTATTGTGGCTCGGCCTGACGCTGTGACTAGGTCGAGCCAAAAAATTTGTAAAGTTTTATCGTAAATATAATATGCTTCAGAAAAAGTCTGTGTTATCAATCTGCTCCTAAGCCTGCCAGCACGCGACTGAATAAAAATCTTTTGAGAGAGAGGAGGATGACAGTATAAAGACATCATAAGAGGGTTGAATGTATCAGAAGATACGAAAAATAAAATAAAACAAACACATTTTTATGCTTAACAAACAATTTTATTACAATAATAATAAATACATGGCAACATCGTTAATTCATAAATAAAAGAAAAAAAAATGTATCGAACAAGATTATAACTTCAAAATGTAACTATTGATTATTAATGATGTTTAAATTACGTTTTAAAGTTTACGGCAACACTAACGTGCAAAAAAATGCAGGAATTTAAATTAAAAAGTTTAGGACAAACGGTTTTTACAGACTGGAAAAAAAAATCATTGCTTTAATAAGGGCAATGAATATTATTTTTGATGGCAACGAGTCAATAGAAAAAGATGACAAAAATTTTGGAAAAAAAATAAATAAATAATAATGTATCAGATAGGATCAAAAATATTTTGTACTGAAGGGTTTAAATACTAATTAAAACATTTTTAACTTAAAAAAAATTCAAAGCCGCTGATCTAAATGAATGATTCTAGATTTAAAATAACACACGTGGTATAAAAAAAAACATTGGTAAAACAGACATTTTCAAACTTTATAAAATAGTAAGAAATTCATATAAAAAGTAACAAAAATCAATGTGAAAATTAAGTAAATACAGTAAACGTTGAAAGTTCAAATTATTCCGAGAGAATCTTATTTTTCTTCTTCTTCTTCACTACCAGCGGCTTCCTTCGTTGGTGCTGCTGTTTCTGAAATTCACAAAAATATTTTTAACCCTTTCGAATCGGTTGTCGGCATATGCCGTCAAAGATTCCTCGACCGTTGACATCGGTTGACGTGATATATCGTTTTGTTGCTTTCAGTACTCATTGTGACATCGACGGTAGGAAATTGGAAGTGCAGTCATTCCTTTTATCAACATACACACTTCTTTACAGGAATCTGTAGAGCATGTAAATAAATATCGTTAGGTTTCGTCACAGGAGCGATTTTTCTGTAAACCACATGTGACCCATCCATGTTTTAGTCTGCGCCCAGTATTGCTAAATATAGCATGAAACATCACAAAAAAATAATCTTTTATATCTTATTGTTATTCTTGTAAATATATATATATTTTTTTTGTAAGCATACAGGAGAATACCGACAGTAATTCTGAAGTCTCATCTGTGGAATTCTATGACGCTTACCATGGTGCATATGGCTAAGCGCTGCATGTGGAGTGTTGGTCCGCCAACGTCATAGACTACAGCCCGAGATTCACGCATCATCCTTGATTATAACAAGAATTTACTATGATAGGGTGATCTTCAAGGGACGACTTTCGTCATCAATCTTAATTAATAGGCTATGAATTACATTTTACGGGTGAGGGATCAAATTCACACCAACCGGGGGTATTTTAGAGCTCAGAAATCGTTTTTTTTTTTAATTTCCATTGGGGATCATACCCACGACCTTTGGCTTGCAAAGCAAACGCTTTGACCATTGAGCTATACCCGCCGGTGAATTAAATTACATTAAGTTATTTATTTACAAGGGTTTAGCACTGGCAAACTCATTGTGAGCTTAGCATATTATAATGACAGATAACAAGTATGAAACATAAATTAATAAACAACTTACCTGTTGTCATTGGATGTTGACTAATTGCATTTTTTATATAAACGCATGCGGGAGAACACCAAAATTGTGTTGTGTTATGTCCATCTGGCGGATTTTAAGAGACTCAACCGGGACGGCTGGACGCTGCATGCGGAAAAGGAGCAAGATGTCTGTGTGTGTGGTTTGGTTGGATCGCTAGTGGACGTCGATCTGTTTCACGACGGGGTCTGTATTGTGTGAGGGAGGAAACGCAGATGCCGGAAGAGCATTCCAAAGGTTACACGGGGCGTTTAGGAAGGAAATTTGGTAAGTCAACAACCGACTGAATCCTCTGAATAAAAAAAGAAAAAAAAATTAAAAACATTGCAATTTTGTTCATAGAATAATAAGAGTATGTTACAGTAGGATATTTATGTACTGCAAAATGTCAATATACGAGGGTTATCCGTAATATAAAGTTCCCATGGCGCTGCAGTCCTGAAAAGTGCTATTATAGTGGATCCCGCGATTCTGTAGTGTACCTTGGTTCCCCCACTCCAAATCCCTTCCCTAGCGAGCTGCCTGCGGAGCTCAGTCTTGGCTTGGCAGCCAATTAACATGATCCTTGACAATTTAACAAAGTATATATATAATTACTAGAATTTTGGCTAGTATCAGCAGATATAGCTCTTTCAGGCTGATGCAGAAAAGCCTCGAAAAACATTCTTTTGTCTCTTATTTTTGTTCGCTCGCCTGACATGCACATCTAAAAATATTAGTCCTAATTTTATAAAAATTACACGGCGTTTATATACGCCATTTTATTTGTTTTAAAAGTTGCTCAATTTCATGTTGGTTCAACTGTCAACTTTAGTATTTTATTTAGCCGCGATAATTTTTGGAGCGCTATATGTTACTGTGCCCGACAGTCCTCATCCGACCGATGCACACAATACAACATGTTACAGTCGGGCGGGGCATCCAAAGCATCATGGAGAACACTTTGAAATAGAGGCACGAGAAATGACCCTTGTGTACATCCAAATATAGTAATCAGGTTTCTTTGTGACCGAATATCCCTTGAGTGTTCTTATAAGATGTTTATTGTTATCAAATGTACAAACTCCAGGCATCCAAGCCATCATAGGTAATGCTTTAAATAGAGGTACGAGGTTTGAACCCTGTGGGCATCCATCTAGTATCAGGTTTATTTGTGACTGATTTAGTGTTCTGATTTGTTGTTATCAAATATTTAAACTTCAGTCAAATAAAACATCAAAAGGAACTCTTCAAAATAGAGGTACTAAGATAGAACCCTGTGGACATCCACACCTAGTATCAGTTTTCTTTGTGCCTCGAGTATTCTTATAAAATATATAAGTGCCAGGCAACCAAAACATATATGGGAACACTTTAAATTAGAGGGACGAGGATTGAACCCTGCGTACATCCACATCAAGTATGAGTTTATATTGTGTCTTGAATGTACTTATAAAATTTATTAATTCCAGGCCACAAAAACATCAAAGGGTATACTTTTAAATAGAGGTACGAGGATAGAACCCTGTGGGCATCCACATATAGTATGAGTTTTCTTAGTCACCCGGTTGTCTCGTGAGTGGAGGCCAGAGAGAAGAGCTCCTCGCTCGTCCTCAGCACGCTGACGGAAGGATTCCAGTCGACTCCGTCCATTCCTTCACCGAGACCCTTGATACTGCTGCCACCGATGCTGTCTCTCTTCTTCCTCTCGGCTTGCATCTGCAGCAGAGCACCTTAAAAATAAAACAAATCAAGTTTACAAATGGTATCATCATCGATCTCGGCGTACAGGTCACTGAGAACGATGGCCTGCAGAAGGAGCTAGCTTCTCGTCTTTGGAATGCTGGAGCGTCATTCAATTTTATGTGCAATATCTGGGACTAGCAGCCTTACTTGATCAAGACAAAATGCCATCTATACAGTGTCTGCTATATAGATGTACTTTGGTGTTATATTAACAAAAAAACGCTTTAACCACAGGACTATACCGGGCGGCATAGTCCACTGGTAAGAGCGTTTGTTTGTCATTCAGACGCTGTCGGTTCGAAACTCAACCCAGTTTGAATTTTTTAAATTGATTTAATTAAATCTAAGTCCACTACATGCTCACGGTAGGGTTAACTCGTTGACTGCCATCATATTTCGCATATCTGCAACCTATAAGCCAATATGGAAGAAATGTTTTTCAGGGTCCAAATCATTATATAAAAGTAGGGTTAAGTCATCCCTTACGGACAAAAAATATTTTTTCCAGGCCTCCAGACCGCAGGGATGATCTTCCGACCTTAAAATAACCGTGATCATTGAACACCCAAATATTTCTCTGGTACACTACACCCGCAGTCTACCTAAATTCGCGGGCTCTTGGCCTGGAGGTTCTTGGAAACCATCTATGATCCCATAAGGATCTCCGTGTATACAGGTGTTCTGTAAAAAGGTTTAGACAGTTTACTAAGCTACTGGACTATGCTGGGTTAGTTTGTCATTCAGACGCTGTCGGTTCAAATCCCGACCAAGGTTGATTTTCATAAAATAATATTTAATCAAATCTAAGCTCTACAAAGCGAGGGTTCATACCTTACAATCCGTTTGTAATACAATTAAATAAATAAAAGATGCCTAATGAGTTCGAAAATAAAATGCCATTACAATGGTAGGTATATGTATATATTTAGCACAGCACTATGCATGGCCAGACGAAATTTGATGCCTCTCTCACGCACAAAAGGTCAGAGATGCATTCGTGGCACCTTGCCAAACGCATTGCGCAGAAAATAAACAAGCATCCAGATGGTGCAACAACACGGGTGAACGACTTGTTAATAGTCTTAAAGATCATCAGATCAGATTTAGTCTCACGACGTGTCTAGGAGCCAAATTTTTATTTTGCAAAATCGGGATATTTTGAAAGCAGGTATTTTTAGAAGACACAGTTAAAACATGGTGCTTATTTGAAAGTGATAAGAAAAGACTAGAGGCCTTCGAGATGCGGTCACACAGAAGAATTGTCGGAATTTCCTGGAGATACCACGTCACGAACAATGAGGTTCTCAGCATAATCAAGGAAGATAGGCACCTAGTAAGAACCATCTCAGAGAGGCGATCGGTCACATTCTTTACGACATTGTGGAAGGGATGGTTCTTTCTTTTAGCACATCATGCGCCGCCGCGATGGTCTTCTTCACGACATTGTGGAGGGGATGGTTGAGGGGAGAAACTGCAGAAGGCGCCCTAGACGGTAGTATTTGCAGCAAGTGTTCGAGGACATGAGTTGTAGCTCTTATGAAGAGGGTTGTGGAGGACCGAAAGGAGTGGAAATCGAGATGCAAGATTTTGTTGCTGCAAACCAATCCACCGGATTGATACTACGAAGAAGAAGATTTTGAGCATTTCAAGTAAATAAAATAGATTTTTTTTAATGTAATTTTGAGCATCTAGAGTTAATCAAATGGGTATTTTTTTAGGATGAGGTTTTTAGCATGTAAATAAATAAATTGCGAATTTTTAGCATAGCTTTTTGAGCCTTTAACAATTTCGCATCGGTTGTCGGCATATGCCGTCATAAGAATCCCCGACTGTTGACATCGATTGACGTGATATTTCGTTTTGCTACTTTCTTAGAATAATTTTTCATGCATTATCTGATAGCTAAAGGATACAAGAACCAATGTGATATATGAAAATAGACCAGATAAGTACATTTATGCTTCAAATACTAGTTTTATAATTGACAGTATAATTTGTATTCAAACCGAGCCGTAATGAAAGGGTTAAGTAAATAAATAATTATTTAACTGTACTTTACCTGCCTCACACCCACATCACACCGGAGGACAATTAAGTCTCCTTGATGATGCGCTCATTCAGATTATGATCAGTTAGCAGCTGAATAGTGCAGTGGGAGTCACCTCTGAACAAATGTGGCCGCTGCACAGAAGTGCTTAAGCGAAAGAACCCGTGAAAGAGAGATTAGAATCTCATTACCAGGTTAAAGGGAGATGGAAGATAGATTCACTTACTGAAAATACCAGTGAAAATGGTAATGCGTGTTTTTTTTAGTGGCCACAAAGCATGCCAGATGGGGCCTAAGTAAATAGGAATTATTAGAATGGGATTTTTAGCATGTGAAATAAAGAGATGAACAGATTGTAAGCGACATTCTCGTTAGAACATCGTTAAGCAGCATTGGATGCGTAACGAAATATGATGGGTCACCGCTTGTTGCTTACTGTGATAGATAGATGAATTGAATCATCTATTAAGACCAAATATTTCAAGTCTACGGGAGCGTCAGGCTGTTTTTTTTAATGCAAACGTATACAGGAGAATACCGACAGTAATTCTGAAGTCTCATCTGTGGAATTCTATGACGCTTAACATAGTGCATATGGCTAAGCGCTGCATGTGGAGTGTTGATCCGCCAACGCCATAAACTACAGCCTGAGATTTATGTAACTCCATATATGAGGTGGCATTAACACATGTGGTTTACAGAAAAATCGCTCCTGTGACAAAACCTAACGATATTTATTTACATGCTCTACAGATTTCTGTTAAGAATACATGTAGGTTGATAAAGGAAATGGCTGCACTTCCAATTTTGTACTGTAGATGTTACAATGAGTACTGAAAGTAGCAAAACGATATATCACGTCAACCAATGTCAACGGTCGGGGAATCTTGGACGGCATATGCCGATAACCAATGAGAAAGGGTTAAAGATGGTTTTGTGGCTTTTGAGTTTAGTCGTGTATGGCGAATTGTTAAGATAAAATATTATGACCGCCATTGCAGGGGTCTTCTTCAGGGTTGACGACGTTCATATTTTTTTATGGAGGTAAACAATGAATGGTTTGTGTTTAGAGAAAAACTTTCTCATACGATTTTGATTTAGAATATTACTAGCGTATAAAGACGCAAAGTCATATGCGCCGAAGAAATGCGTAAGGCAATCAACCAACCGTCCCACTGCTTGTATAATTAGATACCCCCAACACCCAGACTGAAGTCACGAAGCAGCTTTCTGAGATCCACACAACCTCTCACATCCGGCCCTGAAAATGAGAGACTCCAGCTCTGGCAACAAGTCGCATCAGAAGATTTCATTACTCCAAAGGAAGGCCTCCCAACTGGCAAGAACCTTGACTGGCGGACCTGGAAATCCCTCAACAGATTAAGAAACGGAGTCGGTAGAACAAAGAACAACCTCGAGCGGTGGGGAATGCGTCGGCAGGGAGACTAATTATTCTGCAACTGTGGAGGCCTGCAGACCGCCTCACACCTAAGATCCTGCTCCATGTGCCCAACAAGCTGCACATCTCAAGACCTAATGCTGGGCAACACACGGGCTATCGATGTTGCCAGATACTGGGCAGAAATAATTTGACGTTGCTGACACGAAGAAGAAGACTAGCGTTTTATTGGTAAGGGATCATTTTACATCAACAGAGGTATTTATACAGCTAAGCAATCTCTTAGTACCAAATGTACAAGGCATAAGGCAGCTACTTTTTTTCGAGTAGAGGGCTCATATATTGCAAGGCTATCAGAAACTATGCACGGAATTTACTTGGCGGAGCGTCGAGTGCAGAGATGTATTGCGATGAGGCAAAGATACAGATAAGAACACTTTTTTATGTGAGCACATACAGGAGAATACCCACAGATGGTGGTTATAATTCTCAAGTCTCATATGTAGAATTCTATGACGCTTACCATGCTGCATATGGCTATGCGCTGCATGTGGAGTGTTGATCCGCCAACGTCATAGACTACAGCCCGAGATTCACGCATCATCCTTTATTATTGCATGGGTGGTCTTCATGGGACGATGGTACTGGCATTTTACGGGTGATGGATCAAATTCACACCAACAGGGGGTATTTTAGAGCTCATAAATCGATTAAAAATCCTTTTTATTTTAATCTCCGTCGGAGATCGAACCCACGACCTTTGGATTGCCAAGCAAACGCTTTGACCATCGAGCTATGACCGCCGGCAAAAGCTATTAGTAATTAGAGACAAACATATGTGAACGTTGAAAAATCTAAAAAATATCAAATTATTAAGGAAAATAATCATGGATTTTGTTATATTTTCAACCTAAGAGTACGTAGAAAATTTTCAGAGAACGCTTTTATATTTGAAATATTCGAATGTCATTTGTTCAGATTATGGGTTATTCGATCTCTATATATAAAGGATTTATACTTAATGCAAACTAAAATTGTGTATTATATATTTTTGCTAGACAGTGTGTAGCTAGAGATAAATATATATTACAATAAATCGATATATTTCATTTAGTTTAAGATTCAAATTGATATGTTTACGAATATTGCGAATTTTGAGGTTATTATTTTTTAAACATTGCGTAACAGCATTGATTTTGCGTAATAATAATTAAAATATGACTTACTGTCGAGCTCCATCTGCTGGTCAGGGGTGGGCTTGGTCACTCTCTTGATGTGAGACATTTTTCTTGTCAAATGTAAATAATAATCGGAGATAGTAATGAAAGCAGGCACTCACTCCACTACCGGGCGGCCAATGTCTAACCGGCTGTGTTGTCACACTAAGAAAAGTTCGAATGTAATTTAATACCTTCGGAAGCAGGGCTTGACAAAATAATAAAGCATGTGAATTAGGGACCTAAAGATGATTTTAAGTATGTACCTAATAAATTTACAAATATAACCAATTATAAATAAATAACTTTACTAAGTTTTATCGACATTAATGAAGAACAAGGAAATTAGTAAATAACTGTATATATATTCTAATTAAATAAAACCAAAATACTTTGATAAAACAGTTTATATAAAACCACTTCATCGCCACATGTCTGTAGACAAATAAAAACACTACTTTTAATAATGACTAAATTATTTGAATTTTTTTAACTTACATTATTGGTGAGCTGCAATCGGTTGAACTAAAATTTTCTCAAATAAAACTTTTTTGTTTTCACTAGGGCTGCCACAAAATAGATTATAAATCAAATACTCGAAAATTTAACCGCCCTAGCTGCAGGTATATTTCCAAGATATATTACATCACCGTCTCCCTACATCGTATGTACCTCCAACACATCCCGTTTTTTGTAAATATTTAAGATATATATATACTATATAATTGATAATTGTTTTCGTTTTTTTTTTATTATAATTTTATTCAGTGCCAGCCCTTGACACCATCTCAAAAATATCTCCCAAGCTATCGAAAATTATCGTTTCTTTTTTTCTTTGGTTTGTTAATATTTTAAAATATTCATAGATATTGTTGTGAGAAATTCGGAATTAATTTTGAAATACATCTTTCGAATAATGCGAAGCGCCCACGGGTGCGCTTACGGCGATCGACGGGTTAGTTATTTTTTTTGTCTTCTTTGTTTTATGTCTGTCATTATTATTTTTAATTGATATTATTATTTTTGTAAGAACATGCAAGCTTAGAGCATATGTTTTTAAAATAATATCATTTATTAATTTATTTTTGTCTAGAATATCTGAATTTAAAAGTTACAGATTAGATATTTAAATATAATTTAGTGATTTATATATTAATCGAAAATAATTTGCAAATTCGTATGTCTACTGCCTGAACGTTTTTTTAAATTTTGTTATCAATACTTTTTTTTTCAGCTTGCCGTTATTTTTATTAACTCTTACCCTGCCATTTACGTGCATAGACGTAAATCGCCAGTATGAATGTTTCGAATACTGAAATAGCTTGGCGTGTCATAGTTGACAGAGTATATTTCTTTGGCAGGAAAAGGGTTAAGACTATTTACCTAGCTTATTTATATACAAGATGAAACAAACAGTTCAGCGTTCGCCCATCTCATCCGCCTTTGATGAAAATCTGAAAGTACGTTATAAATGTTAAATGAAAAATAAAGGCTCGCTCTTAACCGCCCTAGTGTCGGGTTTATTTCCAAAAAGTGGTCTTAAAAAATCACTTTTATTTTTTTCCTTAAATCATGTTAACAATGTATGTAAATAACATATCGGATGTTATCCGCTCACAATAGCTTTGTTTACAACAGTTTTGGTGCGTTCAAAATATATGGGGTTGAAAACCAGTGGAAATAATTAAAACAAATTTAATTTTTTTAAAGTTTATTTTATATGTTACATTTTATGGTTACATCAAAATACATTTTAGGTATTGTAACTCTTAAAACCAGAAATGCATAGAACTACATTTCTCGTTTTACTTTTTTCCCCTTTTCATCAGTTTTGAAACAGCGAACGGCGCATCGTCTTGTGGCACTTGTTTTATTTGCTGGTGGAATGACATCAATGAATGCCTCTCAGTAAGGCGCAATGAATTTGGAGTCGCAGAGGGTCTTTTTTGCATGCAAATTCTGGGGAATAGTATTTCTCCAAATATTTCATTATGATTTTCCCCCGGAAGTTGGAATTGTTTTCAGTTCCTCTTTTTTATTTATATACAACAAATGCGTTCCACAACGCTTAATAAGTCAAATGGCTAAATGTTGATCTACACGATCAACACCCCCCATAGTAAAATTGTATTCATTGGCAACAGTTAGTCTTTGTTTACCGGCAGCCACTTCAATCATTGTACAACTATGTACAGTGGATAGGAAGAAGACATCCTTCTTGTCTCGCCACCTCAGTACCATCACTTTTCCTTTTCTATATGCTTTTGTATAACCAAGGGCCACTTTTTTTGGAAATGATTTGTTTTAGGCACACCTTTGCACCTAGGCCTACGGAGTTTTTGTCCAGTTCATCATCTCTTCAGGTTTCTTGATTACGCTTCCACTTGATTCATTTTCAAATTCGTTTTTCGCTTGACATCTAACGGCAATATAAATAGTTCAATATTTAAAAAAAAACTAAATAAAAGTAGATACGTAAAAATTAAAAATGTAAAAGTGAGAATAGTTCTAAAAAAAAATCACAATAAAAAATCCCATTTCAAATTTCACAATAAATTTCAAAATGACGTAAGCACACAAAAATAAAAGGTTCAAGTATAAAAGTATTCACAAAAAATAAAGAGTTCAATAAAAAGTTCACTTATAAAACTATTCCCAACTAAGTAAAAAGATCAAAACGTTCACGTATAAAAGTAATCGTAATAGAGACGTATTCACAAAATGTAATAACAAGTAAAAAAAAAAACTTATTCACAAAACGAAATAAAAGTTCAAATATAAAAATCACGATAAAATAGGCAAGTGTTGCGCTCCCCTGCTTGTAGTACTAATTATTATGAACGTCACAAAAAACAGGGAAAGAACCGCTTGCTGCGACTGTCCTTGACTTATTACTTACAAAACTGTATCCCTACATCATATGTACCTCCAACGCATCAAGTTAGTTGTAAATATATTTAAGATATGTACTTTTTTCTTACCGACGAACGTCATTCGGGATAGTGAAAAATAGACCGGCTTGCGCGCCCCGAGTCACGTTCGTTCGTGTGTTTAGGGCGGTTAATCCGGAAAAGATGGAATTACTCTTTATGGCCACAGCTCGAAGACAACATCTATTGGACTTCCAACCCTTGGCCATATGTGGTAATGATGTCATCCCTTCTACAAGCGTCAAGCTGCTGGGAGTAGAAATTGACCAGTTCCTCAACCTTAGCGGTAATATCGCAAAAACTATGAAATCTGGATTCTTTAACCTGCGGCTGATACGGTCGGTAAAAAGATGCTTACCCAGAGACGCTACAAAGAGCTTGGTAAATGCGTTTATAGTCTCCAAAATGGACTACTGCAACGCACTGCACGCAGGCCAGCCAGACAAACAACTAAAGCGATTGATTACAGTCGTTACAAAACGCAGCGGCACGACTAGTCTACAACGCGCCCAAATTCTGTCACATTACTCCAATACTACACCGACTGCACTGGTTGAGAGTTTCGGCTAGAATCCAGTACAAATTATGCCTCTTAGCTTACAAGGCACTCAACGGAACTGCACCGGGCTATTTGAAGAAACTTATCAAGCCTTCATATAATATTCTATGGATTTTTGCACTCATATGCAAAGTCATTAAGAAAACCAACATATAATAACTACTCTACTTTAGAATTACATATAATAGAGCTCACAACAAACCTTAAGAAACGCCTTTGCATACATTTGTAAACATGTATGGTATTCTTCATTGAAAACAAGTATTTAATATTTTATGGCTATCGGGATAGCAAAAACATACTATGACGATGTTAATATAAATATGTACGAATTTGATTATTAAGTATATTAATTTTTTAATTTTTATTAGAATATTATTTTATTATTTCCATATTCTAATCTACTTTTATAGATCATTGACTATATTACAATATTATTATTACTTAAATATACATATACTAAACATAAATTCTTTTTTTCAACGCGTCAACAAACAAAAAACCAGAAGCGGGATAAGACCTTGAAACCAAATGCCCGTATTCATTTGCCCATACGATTTGTATTTATATCATGTATGGATGTCGCCATTCGTATGTATATTTTTTATTAAAACAAGTATTTGGTACTTTAAAATAAATAGACTGCCGGAAAGTAGTAGTATTGAGCTTGTGAGTGGATGAACGAATAATAATAAAATATACATACTTTGACGAATATAAATATAGTTTCATCGCAAGTCGTCTGGGCATAGCAATGGCGCGATTCGCCGAGAATACCTGGGCATAGTTGGTTTCCAAGGTCCGCGGTTCGCATCCCGCTTCTGCCGTTATTTTAGAAATATTTAGTAAAAATAAGCATTTTATGTTTTATACACAATTTAATTTTACAATATTTATGAACACAAAAATTTATCAAAAATACATCTATCATGGTAACATATTACAACATATCATTACAACTAAAACATTACTGCAGGAGATGAAATAATCTCAAAATATAATTTAATAATTTATTTTAATTTAATTTATTTTATCAATTCAATTATTTGACATCTCTTCAATTAATTCGGGAAATAAAAAAGGGCGTAAGTACTAACCTGCCTCAAAACTAAAGAGTCAATAAAAAAATGGGCGTAAAGCAACTATATACAGTATATACTTCACACATTTAAAATGAAACCTACATCAATCGTTTTTAAATGGGCTATAAATGCGGGAAAACAATGAATGCGTGATCAAATTTTTGTATGAAAATAATTCTTAGATGTGCATGTCAGGCGAGCGAACAAAAATAAGAGACAAAAGATCGTTTTTCGAGGCTTTACGGCATCAGCCTAAAGGAGCTACATCAAGCTGATATCACCATCTTTAATTATCTATCAAGTATTAGAATATTTAAATATATTTAAAAAAAAAACTTAACACAATTTAATGTAAAAAAAAACTTTAAAAACATCACAAATATAATATGAAAAAATGCTACTTTATACGACATTAAACATAGTGAGCATCCACCATACTAGCCTCATCAAACCTAAACTGAGCACTCCTACTAAGGTGTAGTGTGCGGCTCTAAGTAGGTTGTATCTCTTTTTGCCTTCCGCTATAGTGTCAAGTGGATCCTTGACGAGATACACTCTGATGCCTCTGATGTACGTGTACATGAAGTCCTCCCAGTTGAGGGAGGATATGTCGAAGTGGAACAACTCCTCGTCTCCGGGAGTCAGGCTCTTGGATAGCTCTTGTGTGTTGCGGTTGTGGAAGCGCCACTGCTGCGTGCAGAAGTAAGAGATGACGGCAGAAAACTTGTGGATCTTTTGATATGCTTTTATAAGCCTGGAAAATAAGAAAAAAATATAAGTATACTTATTAAACGTACAAAATATCAAAGATAAATGCGCATAGAGAGACACTCAGATCAGCTAGAACAAGTACAAATAAAATTGTTCCCTTAACGAGCGACATTTCGCATAACGAGTGACGCAGAAAAGGAGAGTCACACGTATGACGCACTTGTGAGCTGGGACTTCCGCGTCATTGCGTCAGTCTGTGTTTAGCACTCGTTTAGCACGAAAGTGTCGCATGTGATCACACATTCTCTTGCAACGCATGTTCATGTGATCCAGGCATGCAATAGACGGTGAGACACTCTCTCACGGAGTGCATCATCCATGAGAACAGGAGACGCATTCTGTGTTGTCGCCTGGGAGTCTCTACTATTTCTTGGGAGGATTTTCCTGAAATGCTGCTTAGTTCTGACGGTCCTTTGCCGTTAAACTTCATCAGGGAAATCGTCGGGGCTACACGCGTGGTTAACGAGGCTGACATGAAATAGGCTCCTACGTTCTTCAACTATTTCTCAGAAGTATATTGTAACCTTGTGTGTAACTTTGCAGGGTACAATACGCAACAATATATTTTTTCTACATTTCTTTTAAGTGAAAAAAAAAAATCTCATCTTCAACAGTCTGATGACGTGATCTCCCGCAAGGTAGACAAGCTCTTCAACTTAGCTTAGGTTAGATTAAGAGATCATAACATTATCCATAGATAACTTTGGTTGTACTTACATGGGTTTTTTGCCGATACAGTATGCAATGCCATCGACGATGTAGGCAGGCACGAGGTGCAGCCAGAACACGAACAGCATGTGAATGCTCTGGTGCTTATTGAGGAAGAATAGATAATGCCAAATGGCCACTTGGCTGGGCACGTCGTAGCCGTACATCTCTATCAGCTTCATGAACCTATCTGCAAAAAGTACAAGAAGAAGAACATGTTATGGAAGGATTTACTCATATGCAAACTAACCCTAAGTACTTTTGAACAGTCTCCTCTCCCTCAAAAGGTTGTTATTCAGTCGCGTGATGGCAGGTTTAGGAGTAAATTGATAACACAGACTTTTTCAGAAGCATATTGACATTTATTTACGATAAAACTTTACAAATTTAGGGCTCGACCTAGTCACAGCAATGGGCCGAGCCACAATACAATATGCCCTCGCCGACGGGCGGGACACAACAGTTGCGCTCGTGATGGCTCTCACCCGAGCCACAATATGAATAGTTCCAACTGCCTCGCCGATGGCGGGACACATTCATCTATGCGCAAACGAAATGATGGTTTTACGGCGAAAATTCCGCGTTTTATCAATGCGGCTTCCCAGTATGAAGTTATGGCGCAGAGACGTGGAATCTAACAGCAGGTCTTACACATAAAATAAAGGTCATTCAACGTTCCATGGAGGAGTGTATGTAAAAGATAAAATCTTAAACTTTGATATCCGAAGAAGAACTTAACCCTTTTATTACGGCTCGGTTTGAATACAAATTATACGGTCAATTATAAAAGTAGTATTTGAAACATAAATGTACTTATCTGACCTATTTTCATATATCACATTGGTTCTTGTATCATTTAGCTATCAGATGATGCATCATAAACTATTATATTTAACAAACGTTCATAATGTAACTCCATATATGTGGTGGCATTGACACATATGGCTTACAGAAAAATCACTCCTCTGACGAAACCTAACAATATTTATTTACATGCTTCACAGATTCCTGTAAAGAATACATGTAGGTTGATAAAGGGAATGATTGCACTTCCAATTTCTTATCGTAGATGTCACGATGAGTAATGAAAGCAGCAAAACGATATATCACGTCAAACAATGTCAACGGTCGGGGAATCTTTGACGGCATATGCCGACAACCGATGCGGAAGGATTAATACATGAAGAAGCTGTCTTTTATACTGGATTCTTATATACAAGTCTTACCCATAAAATAAAGGTCACCCAGCATGCTATGGAGACATCCATGGATGAGTGTCGCTAAAAGATAGAATTCCAAACGAGGATATCTGCAAAGAAACTTAAAAGCTACATACACTCTAAACTTTATAGTGTTGGCCTCCCGCAATAAGTTCACCCAATGGTTCTAAACTCCTCGGAGAAAGGGACTTACCCCACTTGATTGGCCTCTGTGTTGAGCTGATGTAGTTATAGATGGGGATTTCCCGCTCGTCGGGCTTACTGCCGTATTCTTCCCAACCATTCTCGCGGCTCATTGGCGTCTCCTTGTTGGGTGAGTCGTGGTTCTTTCCAGTCTAGAAATAATACAATTTAAACATCAAAATTAATCTGAAATTTTCTTTCTGATTTAATAAAGTACTGACATAACTTCTTAGGTTTTCACGGCCAGATTTGATATTGTGGTATTTGTGTTTAGCCGTGTGTGGCGAATTTCTTTTTACCAATATTTCGACCGCCGTTGCAGGGGTCTTCTTCAGGATTGATGATTTAGTTGTGAGTTGGTGTCAGAT
Organism: Glossosoma conforme; assembly: GCA_022606575.1. Lineage (NCBI taxonomy): Eukaryota > Metazoa > Arthropoda > Insecta > Trichoptera > Glossosomatidae > Glossosoma > Glossosoma conforme. The sequence continues at coordinate 26,626 of JAGTXR010000339.1, forward strand.
TATTTTTTCACGAGCGTTATTGTTGTCTCCATGGCAACTACATACTCAAGTTTCATTGATCCGGAGAATCGTGTAGGTATGTTGTAAGAATTGTACATCCACGAACGTCATGTCGGACAGTGGATGTCCTTGATTGTCTGTACAAGTTTTTGAGTATGTGTGAGGTGGAAGCCATGCTGTTTTGATAATCAAGCCGTCATCCCTGTTGATGTTGATGGGATGTCTTTAAATTTCAATGGCTTCTCTTACTGGCCGTGCATATTCTCCGGACCAATGAAACTTGAGTATGTAGTTGCCGTGGAGACAACAATAACGCTTGTGAAAAATAATCTGACACCAACTCACAACTAAATCATTAATCCTAAAGAAGACCCCTGCATTGGCGGTCGAATCATTGGTAAAAATAAATTCGCCACACACGGCTAAACCCAAAAGCCACAATATCAAGTACTGACATCATTGCTAATTACGTTTTATAATGAAGTTTTTCCTGCTCAAATGGCGCTGGTGACATAAATGTATTTTATAAATCATAACCTCACCAACAACAAACAAAAAAATAAGTCAACAGTCGCATACATCAAGCAAGGCTAGCGTTCAATATAAAAACAACAATTTAGAGTCAAAAAATATTAATTTAAAGCTCCGCAAGCAACTTGCCAAAACATTTGTATGGGCCATCTTAATGTACAGCTGTGAGAAATGGTGCATATCTGAAAGTGATAAGAAAAGACTAAAGGCCTTTGAGATGTGGTATTACAGAAGAATTTTCGAAATTTCCTGGAGAGACCACGTCACGAACAATGAGATTCTCAGTATAATCAAGGAAGATAAGCACCTAGTAAGAACCATCTCAGAGAGGCGATCGGTCACATTCTTTACGACATTGTGGAAGGGATGGCTCTTTCTTTTAGCACATCTGTGCAGTGGCCACAATTGTTCAGGGGGACTCCCTCTGGACTTATCAGTTGTTAACTGATCATAATCTGACTGAGCGCATCATCATGGAGACTTAACTGTCCTCCGGTGTGATGCGGGTGTGAGGCGGGTAAAGTCCAGTCTCACAGAATGTGCTCTGTGGTTTGTAAGAGGGCACCACATGGGCAACTAGAGTTGAAACTAAATAAAAGTATGCTAGGCTGTCATTTCCGCTTCACACCTCTTAATCCCCACAAAGTTAAGCAATCGTACCCCCAATATTCTAGCTATTGTCCAGCTGCATTGGTTTTAGGTAAGATGTACGTTTACTTACGTCGTAGGCAGCGACTATCGTCATGTTGACTACGTAGTCGACTGGAACGATGTCTGCGTGAACGTTGGGGTCACAGTGGAGGGTTCTTAGAAGACCTATGGCGGCTCCAACCACGACCTAAACAAGGAAAAAATAATATATGATTTAATATTAAAATTGAACCGTATATCGACCGACGAGCGAACAAAAATATAAGACTAAATACCCTACATTGAGGTTTTCGGCAGCGGCCGATAAGGGCTACATTATGCTGATATCAGCTATTTGGTACAACTATAAGATTTAATTAGAAAAATACTCACCCCCGTAGGTCCATACACATTGTCTATCCATCCTTGAACTGGTTCTTTTGCTGTTGCCACAACTAAAAATTAAAATACAAGCATATTAACAATTTTTTCATGTCAAAGAATTCCGCAAAAATATTTAATTTAGAAGCGCCATTTCAGTTTTATTTAACCCTTTCATTACGGCTCGGTGGAATAAAAATTATAATGTCAATTATAAAACTAGTATTTGAAGCATAAATCTGGTATACTTTCATGTATATATATTTATTTATATTTTTATATAAACAAATATAAAAAAATACACTTAAGGATTAATTGACAGTAATTACATTCCACGTTTTTTTTTTTGTAAATTCGCTTACCACGCCACTTAAAGATGGATCTTGTGTGTGGCGTGGGATTCATCTATGTTATTTCAGTATTTACACAATTTTACACAATTACATGATTTTATACATTTTTTTACAGTTAAGTTAAAAATTTCAGCATCATTCATATAAAGGGTGATTTTTTAATAGCTATAAGAAATTTTTCCAAAAAAAGACACATAAAATTAAGAAAAATGCATGAAATCTTTATTTGAATCAATACTACAGTCCATATAATTTAATGTTTGAAGATTATTTCATTCAAATGTTGACCGCGGCTGCGCCTCAAATGGTCCATCCGCTTAGTCCAATTTTGGCATACACTTTTCAACATTTCGGCCGGTATCTCACGAATAAATACTTCAATGCTGTCTTCCAATGCGTCAATCGAAGCGGGCTTGTCAGTATAGATGTGAGCCTTAACATAGCCCCACAAAAAATAATCTAAAGGCGTTAAATCGCACGATCTAGGCGGCCAATTGACCGGTCCCAAACGTGAAATAAAGTGTTCACCGAACTTGCCACTCAATTGGTTTATTGTTTCGCGTGCTGTGTGGCATGTGGCACCGTCTTGTTAAAACCACACGTCATGCAAGTCAAGTTCTTCCATTTTGGGCAAAAAATAGTTGGATATCATCTCACGGTAGCGCTCACCATTCACAGTTACGTTGCGATTCGCATCATCTTTGAAGAGGTACGGTCCAATGATGCCACCAGCCCATAATCCGCACCAAACAGTAACTCTTTCTGGATGCATTGGTAGCTCTTGCAATGCTTCTAGCTGATCTTCACTCCAAAACCGACAATTCTGCTTATTTACGAATCCATTCAGCCAAAAATGAGAATTTTCATCCTTATAATTGAAGAGATTGAGAACTTTCTTAACAGAGCACGCATTTTGATAATAAAATTCAATGATTTGCGAGCGTTGTTCGTTTGTAAAACGATTCATGGTTAAATTATAGACCAAACTGAGGATGTTTGACAGTGACACAAAACACGAAACGTACGTGAGCTGTCAAAATCAGTATTGCCAAAAATAAAATAGTTTAAAAAATCATCCTTTACTATTATCGATTCTTTACAGCCTCGCCCCATCTCAAACTCAATCTCAATCTCCACCAGACACCTTTTGAGGTACTTGATATAATCTATACATTTTAAACTATATATATGTTTTATACATTTTATACATATTCTATATATATTATGCTTGTAGCATAATATGTATATATCTATAGAATATATCTCGATATATATCGATAACTTTACAAACTTCTGGCCCGGACCTACTCACAGCATTCAGGCCGGGCCAACCTCAATCAGACTCTTCTCACGGTCGGGGGACAACTACTGACCGGCCCGTGCGCCGCGGTCGGTCACACTCAGCGCCGCAAGTGACGATCTCTATAACTAACGTCACTCCCGTGACCGGACTTGTCCAAAATGTCAATATGACGACACATACATGAACGATAAGCGAACAGAAATGAGAGACGAAAGATTGTATATCGAGGTTTTCAATACCAGTCAGCAAGGGCTACATCATGTTGATGTCAATGTAAAGAGAGAATATTCTGTTTAACTTACTGATTGCAGGCCTCACCACTATAACTGGTAACCCTTTGCCCATCTCTTTGACCGCGTTCTCAGCGATGACTTTGGTGTATGCGTATGTGTTGGGGAATTGACCCAGTAAACTGAAAAAACAAATCAATTCAAATGAACTTTACATGCATTAAAAAACATTTCAAATAAAAGCAGCATATCGCTTTAACATCCTCCTCTCTCTCTCTCTCTCTCAAAAAGGGGTGTTATTCCGTCGCGCGAGGGCAGGATGAGGAGCAGGTCAGCAAACAAAGACTTTCTTTTAGAAGCACATTGATTATATTTACGATAAGCTTTACAAGCACAAAACATGTCGCTGGCCGTAACGCGCTCTTCTCGATCGTCAACACATAACTGACTCGTCCGCCCGTGGTTGGTCACCAGCGCCGTCGGTGGCAAAACTATATAACCAGTCCCAATATGGCGGACACATAAATGTATGGCAAGCGACAAAATTAAGAGACGAAAGATTGTGTATCGAGGTTTTCGGTACCAGTTAGCAAGGGCTACATCGTGCTGATGTCAGCTTTTATAAATGATATTTTTACAAACAAAACTAAAACTCATATACAATTACAGTGGAACCCAGTTATTTCATTCTCGATTTCTTCGCTTTTTCGATTAATTCGTTATTTTTTAATGGTCCTGGCAAACACCCATAAGAAAAAATATTGAATAATCCCGCATAAGCTTTTCCCCGATTTATCATTTCACTCGATCTATCGTCTAAATATTATGGTCCCCTCGCAAATATTATTATTATATTAGTATTTGTATAGCGCTCTTTTATGACCGAATGATCATTCCAAAAGCGCTTCTTTGCCTCTCTGAGTAAAAAGGTGGGTCTTGAGTCTGCTTCTGAAGGATGCCTCCGCTTTGAGCTCTTATGCTTTCCGGTAGCGAGTGCCAAGCCATTGGTGCAGCGTAGCTGAAAGCCCGATTGCCAAAGACCTCGCTAGGACTACCTCTCGTCAGCTGCAGGGTGCTTCTATTTGCTCTAGCCGATCTGAGTGTCTCTCCACGCGCGCTTATTTCTGAAGGCTTGATAAGTTCTGTCAAATAGCCCGGTGCAGTTCCGTTGAGTGCCTTGTAAGCTAAGAGGCATAATTTGTACTGGATTCTAGCCGAAATTCTCAACCAGTGCAGTCGGTGTAGTATTGGAGTAATGTGACAGAATTTCGGCGCGTTGTAGACTAGTCGTGCCGCTGCGTTTTGTAACGACTGTAATCGCTTTAATTGTTTGTCTGGCTGGCCCAAGTGCACTGCATTGTCCTCGGGTCCACAAGAAGAGTAGAGCTGGCAGTCATTTGCGTAGCAGTGTACTTTTATTTCCCATCTCTCAGCAGTCTCCTCAAAATATCATCAATACATAGTCTATATTATTTTACGGAAACACGCAACACGGCGATGAAGTTTGTGTCATGTTATGTTGCCGGCTACACCATTATCATATTATGGAAACACCACCGTGTTTGTTTTAAACGTGATACCCACGTGTTTGACCCATATTTCCTGTGTCGTTGTGGGGATCCCCGCATAACGTACGCGTATGCTGTGTGTATTTTGCGAGTTCCATGAGGCTTTGTTTAAATAAAAGTGCTACACTGTAAAAAAGCAATTTAGCATTGAGGACTTTTTAAATAATATTTATATACTTGTAAATGTGTATGATGTGAACTGCTCGGGGATACCCACGCAGGGAGGCATGCACCTTGGAGGTTTTCCCATAAAACAGATGGATCACTTCATTTACCTCGGCTCTGTTCTCACTACAGACGGCAAGATTGAAGCCGCTATAGAGCATAGAATAAACACCGGATGGCTGAAATGGCGTACCCTTTTCGGAATACTGTGTGACAACAAGGTACCAGTAAAAGTCAAATGGATCGTATACTTAACAGCTATGCTCTATGTATCATAATGCTGGGCTCTGAGTAAAAAAGAGGAGCAGAAGCTGCACGTAGCAGAAATGAGGATGTTGAGGTGGGCCGCCGGGGTGACTATGCTTGACAAAGTGAAGAACGAGCACATCAGAGGGAGCCTCACGGAGCCCCCACTGTGGACAAAGCGACAGAAAGCCGCCTGCGCTGGTATGGACATGTGTGCAGCTGGAGGCGGGAGGGCTGGGACCGGGTCGGCCTCCTGCAACATGACTCAAGACAGTCAAGAAGGACATGGAACGTCTTAGAGTCGGCAGCGAGCTTATCTTCGATCGAGCAACTTGGAAAAATGTTATTAGGAGAGCCGACCCAAAGTAAATGGGATAGGGCCAGGAAAAAGAAGAAGTAAATACTTACGTTGTGATTTAAGTTTTTTAAAATAATTATTACGTATTTAAAGGGTTCTCGCTTTTCTTGTTTCTCGCAATCATCTTTTTAAAGGTACCTAGAAAAACGAGGTTTCACTGTGGTTGATATGAAAATTATTGATAACTTACACAGGTGTCATGTTGTGGAGTAACTCTTCGTCCAAAGTCTCTGCCAGTTGAATGATTTTATCTGCTTGTATAGGAGGCTCATAGAATCTGAAATAACAAGCAAAAAATTAAATATATACCACGGGTATTAATAAAAACCAAAGTATGAAATATATTTGAGCAATTTTTTATGAAATAACAAGGTACACATAACACATGGATAGTTATCAGAACGCGTGGTGGAGGGATGAGAAGCAGATGAGAAACACAAAGACATTTTCAGAAGCAATTGACATATATTTAAGATAAAGATCGACAAATTTTCGTTCATCTCTCCGAGGCGGAGCTTGCTTGCTTCGGGCCTCGGGCGGATGACAGCTGGCGACTCTGCAGCGCCGTAATTAATGTCATTTATAAAATTAATGGCGCACCAATTACAGACAGTCATGTTTTAATGACTAGAGACCTATTTTTTTAGCATTTTGCAATAGATTCGAAATATATGCTAAAATTAAAGCCAATAAATGCGAATTTCAGAAAATATGCAAATGTATGCTGAAATCGACAGTATTTGCGTTTTTTTTGTTTTTTAAATAAATGTCATTAAGTTTGACTAAGTTGACTAATTATTAATAATAATTAAACTTAATTAATGTCGATTGTCGCTACGCATGTTTTTCCTAAATTTTTCTGGAAATAAACTTTGTAGCTTTAAATTAGACGATTCCTGAATTTTAAGTTTATTTAATTAAACATATATTTATTAGTATTATAAATAAACAAATAAAATGTTTTAGAATTATTAATAATTTGCATCTTATAAAAATAGATGCTAAATATATATTAAATAGATGCTAAAATCAGCTTTCAATGCTCCGAAACGCCAAAACCAGCAATAAGTGCTCCAAAACGCTAAAAATAAAAAATAAATATGCTAGAAATACGGTTCTCTACTTATGACGCAACAGTGACACGACTTGTCAAATAAATAAAAATGGCGGCACAGCACCATATCATACTTTAACCCTTTTCCTGCCAAAAAAATATACTCTGTCAACTATGACACGCCTAGCTATTTCAGTATTCGAAACATTCATACTGGTGATTTACGTCTATGCACGTAGATGGCAGTTAAGGCACGGATTGCTTGTACGTCTATGCGCGTAAATGGCAGGGTAAGAGTTAATACTTATATCTAGACTAAGAATTAGACTAACACCTTTTATGTATGCTTGTCAGACGAGCAAACAAAAATAAAAGAGGAAAGATCGCATATCAAGGTTTTCGGCACCAGCCTGCAAGGGCTATATCAAGATAATATAATAACTTATCTGGTTCCTTACAAGCATATTCATCAATTAGTATTATTGATGATGACCCACGACACACTCCACCCTATGTTTGGGTATCAAAAGATAGCCACTCGGCTCAAATCAAGAAGAAGTTTCCTACAGTCGACAACGGAGCTGGTGACACCTGAGGCCACCCTGCGGCTGCACATGTAGAGAAGCGCAACTGAGGGGAATACTTGGATTGCTCTGAAAGAGGACCTAGCCCCTGAACACGACCAGGGTTGCAATATATGGAGGTCCCTTAACAGAGTTCGGACCGGAGTATGCAATACGAGGACACGAATGAAATGCGGACAGTTTTACAGCGGACCGACTGAATGTGACTGCGGCGTGGAGCAGACCCTGTCACACCTTCTGGAGTGTGCGCTGTGTCCGAGTAGCTGCACGCAGGAAGACGTGATGATGGCCGGGAGTAACGCCATCGACATCGCCCACTTCTAGGCAGGTTCTGATGTTTCCTACACGGTTATATATATAGTATTACTAAAGTCTTGCTTACTTTTCGTTGATCTCCTTGACGATACAGTTGGAGTACGCTGTAGATACGTGAACAAGAACCCTCAGTTTTGACGTTTTTTCAGCAAGCCTGATGACCTCTCTAGTGCCTCTGACGTTCACAAGCACTGCATGCTTCATCCGCTCATCAAAGCGTACGGTGGCGGCTCCGTGAAAGATGACAGTGACCTGGAAAACGTAACACAAAAATAGTTATCATCCATTAAATAGATAATTATACTTTTAATGACAGATTATACTCATTTCATTTAGTTTCAAACCCTAGTTGCCCCTGTGGTGCCTCCTTACAGACCTCAGAGCACATTCTCTAGGACTGTCAGTTCCTCTCGTTAGAAAAAAGAGTCCTTTCCGATGCAGTTCGAGGGAATCGCCTCGGCCCTATCGGGCATGCAGACTTAGTGGCCACTAAAAAAATTTCCACGCATTTACAATCTTTGCTCGTGTTTTTGGTGAGAGAATCTATCTTCCATCTCCATCTCTTTATAACCCATGAATGCGATTCTAATCTCTTTCACGGGTTCTTTCATTTCGCACTTCTGTGCAGTGGCCACAATTGTTCAGAGGGGACTCCCACTGGACTTATCAGTTGCTAACTGATTATAATCTGAATGAGCGCATCATCAAGCAGACTTAACTGTTCTTCGGTGTGATGCGGGTGTGAGGCGGGTAAAGTCCAGATAATAATATTTCCTTTAAATTATACTTCCATCCCTATCTCTTTACAACACGTTGACATCCTACTATCTAAGTTCGTTATTGAATTGCGTGGTGGCGGGATGAGGAGCAGATTAACAACACAAAGACTTTTTCTGAAGCACATTGACATATATATTTCGATAACTTTACAAACTTCTGGTCCGGACCTAGTCACAGCATTCAGGCCGGGCTAGCAACAACACGACCTTTTCGCGGTCGGCACACAATTAACTGAAAGCCGTGGTCGGTGTTACCCAGCGCCGCAAGTGACGATCTACATAACTAGTCCTCTTAACGGCATTTTAAAATGACAACACATCCGTGTTCGATGAGCGATCGAAATTAACAGACGAAAGATTGTATATCGTGGTTTTCAGTACCAGTCAGCAAGGGTTTTATCATGCTGATGTCACCGTAAATGCGATTCTAATGTTCTTCACGTGTTTTTTCTTTTAAGCACTTCTGTGCAGTGGCTATAATTGTTGAGAGGGGACTCTCACTGTAGTTGTCAGTTGCTAACTGATCATAATCTGAATGAGCGCATAATAAAGGAGATTTGTGGGATGTGGGTGTGATGCGGGTAAATTCCAGGCCTTTCTTGAACTGCGTGCGATCATTGACATGCAGGCATCGTATTGTTCCTCATATATTACAAAGTTGGATGCTTGGGCTCTACAAACTTCACAGAAGACCGGTATGTACTGATATCAGCTTGATATAGCTCCTTCAGGCTGATGCCGTAAAACCTCGAAAAACGATATTTTGTCTCTAATTTTTGTTCGCTCGACTGACCTGCACATCTATTGTTATTTGTATTAATTAATATTAATTGTATAATGTTGCACGGCGTTTGTATGCGCCATCTTGTTATATTTACTTCGCTGGTCTGCCGCGACGACTTGGCGGCGCCAGATGTCAGAGGGCGCTGCCAGTCAGGACGCGCGGGCAGTTGGCAGTCGAAGTCGGAACGCGTCCGCCACCGTTATGGGAGCGCCTAAAGGCGTCCCTATAACAGGCCACGTTATTGACAAATAAACGCGTAATATGTGAAACAGAAACAAGTGCTTGTGTTGTGAACCTAATTCTGCATCATTCATCCAGTTAATCGATATCTAAATAAGAGAGAAGGATATCAGTTACTATAGCCCTTGCGGGCTGGTACTGAAAACCTAGATACACGATCTTTCATCTCTTATTTTTGGTCGCTTATCGGACACGCATATCGCTTATTGGATCCTGTCATCGGTGCGCCGTTATATCTGTAAATGGCTGTCTGTCATTGGTTGCCAATGAGTTCTCTAGTATTTAATTTTAGTACCTAACGTTACGTCTGTTTTACAAGGATTGGAGGTTTAACTTACCTCTTTAGTTATCCTTTCAAAGTCTTCATCACTCAGTCCAAGTCTGATGTTGGCAACGTCTCCAGATACGATGTCCAGCTTTTCCATAAAGTTGGGAACTTCTGCTTTGAGTCTCACGTACAACTGAAACATTAAATCATATTGAATATATTTGTGGACTGCAGAATAGGGTGTCACGACCTATCGTCCTCAGACGATTCGTTCAACAACTCATCGGTAACGACGTGTCGCGCACTGGACGTCTAATGAACGGGACAACTGGTGCACTTGCTGTCTCGCTAACCTAACCTAAGTTAAAGATTTGTCCAATGATCGTAGAGTTCAGTGAACCATAGGTCTCGTTAACAAAATAACTTAGGTTAGGTCATTGAAACATCTAGTGCATTTATAGAACTTGGATTGAATTAAATAAATTAAAAAAAAAACATTCTCATTCTGGTTTTGAACCGACAACGTCTGAATGACAAGCAAACGCTCTCACCACTGGATTACGCCGCTCGGGATTTCAATATTTTATTACTTGAAAATATATACCAATATTATCTCAGAGAGGCGAGCCCGATGGATTGGCCACATCATGCGCCACGATGGTCTTCTTCACGATATTGTGGAGGGGATGGTTGAGGGTAGAAACTGTAGAGGGCGCCCTTGACGGGAGTATTTGCAGCAAGTATTCGAGGACATGAATTGTAGCGCTTATGCTGAGCTGAAAAGGGTTGCGGAGGACCGAGAGGAATGGAGATCGAGATGCAAGATTCTGTTGCTGCAAACCAATCCACCGGATTGATACTACGAAGAAGATTCAACAAATGATACACATAAAAATTCTCAGCAAACATCATCTTATATGATATTTCTCTAATCAAAAAATTGGAGAAATGTATAAAATGGGTTTTTCTGTGCTTTTTTATGTAATACATAATTATAGACCTTATTTTTGTGCTATGTTTACTTTGATTCCGTGTTGTCTTATTGTTCTTTTTTCAAAGTAATCGGCATATAAAAGAAAGATTTAAATACTCACGGGATCTGCAAATTGTTCTTTGAATCTTTCCATTATTTCTTTTCCTTTCTTGGGTCTTGCCAGGATGAAGATCTTTTTAATACCTGGACATGATCTGAAAATAATATAAAAGTAAAAAAAAAACATTTTCCTTGGAAAAAATAATGTAAAATGAAGTGTAAGACCATTGAACCAAATGCAATACGACGAAGATATGAAGTGTTTTATCTTCTTCCCATATTCGTTCCATATCTGGAACATATTATCACCATATGATAAAACGTTGATAGTGCTCTGTAATTTTTTGTTTCACCTCAAATTTCCTCTGACTTTCTAACACCATTAGCAGTATCATCAATTAGTGAAATATCTACTTAGAATTGTAAAGAATCCCCATACATTTTTGGATGATCCACCAAAAAAATTTTTTTTTTTTTTTTGTTAAAATTATCTAGAATTTATTTATTTATTTATTTATATACAGAATCGAAATTCCAATTTTTTACAAATATTAAGAAACATAGAGTATACATAAATATACAATAAATAGAGAAAATAAAAATAACACAAAAGAATAAGAAGATGACACGTGTCAAAGATCACAGAGATCAAGTAGAACAATACAGGAGACAAAAGAGGAAAAGGATGTAAGAAAGGGATCGAGGTGTGCTGGTAGGCCATTTAGGAGCGACATTGCCGTTGTAGCAAATTGAGTGCTTGAAGCTCCAAAAGTATCAACCGGGATCATAAACAATCGATGCCTACAAGCACGGGTGTACTTATCTGGAACTTAGAGCTTAAAACATTCAAGAATCCCAGGGTTGTGAATTGAACCGCGAAGAAGAAGGAATGAATGTTTGAGTGCAGCAATTTTCCTCCGTGACTCTAGCGAATGGAAAGAAAGCATCCCTAGAAGAATAAGAGTTGGGTAATGTTCGGAATTAAATGATTTTGAATGGATAGTTACCGTAAATATAAAAATATAGACGTCGGAGAAATTTTTTATGATTTTTTTCGAGCATGAAAATATATTTGGATTTATTGGGATTCCAAGCTAAACTCCCATATTCCAGAACAGATAGAACGAGTGAAGAATAGAGAGTACAAAAAATTAGAGGGTTATAAAATTGACAAGCCTGGCGGGTGATGAATCCGAGAAGTTTATTGGCGCGTGAAGTTAAATTGATTATGTGAGTATGGAAAGTGAATAATGAATCGTAGGTTATACCTAGATCCTTGACAACTGCTACTCTGTCGAGCAATGTTCCAGATAAGTAGTATTTGGACAGAATAGGATTTTTAGAACGGGAGAAAGAGATAACATTACATTTGTTCATACTAAACGAGAGCTTATTTATGGCAACCCAGTTTGATACACTATTAAGGTCAGATTGCAGATTATGCATATCGTCGATGGAGGAAATGGAAGAGAAGATTTTAAGATCATCAGCGAATAATAGGCATGAGGAGTGGGTAATACAATTAACAACATCATAGAAGAACACAAGAAAAAGAAGGGGACCTAAGACAGAACCTTGAGGCACTCCAGAATATGCAGAGAATGGGAGAGATTCATATCCACCGTAGTCTACAAATTGTTTACGATGGGAAAAGTAAGAAGAGAAGAATTTAATAAGCATAGAAGAGGCACCGAAAGCGCTCAGTTTACTAAGAAGTAAGTCATGATTAACACTATCGAATGCTTTTGAAACGTCGGTATAAATTGAGTCGACCTGGTAGCTTGGCTTGGAACTAAGTGAATGTGCGATAAATTTATTGTATGCTAACAGGTTAGTAACTGTAGATTTACCACAACGAAAACCGTGTTGTCTATCTAAAAGACGGCACTCCAACTGTCTCGAAAGGGAGCGGTGAATTAATATTTCCAATAACTTAGCGGGAGAAGACAGAAGGGCGATAGGCCTGTAATTACTGATATCATCCAAAGATCCTTTCTTATGGACCGGACGTATTCTCGTTGTTTCCCGTACAGACGGGTATGCACTGGTGCGATAGCAGAGATTAACAATAAATTTTAAAGGCCCAAGTAACGCGGCAGAGCATCCCTTAAGTACGAAGGACGGGACACCATCCGGGCCGAAAGAGGACTTTGGAAGAAGTTTACGAAAAGCGAACTCCATATCAGTTGAGGTAATTTCATAGAGTTGAAGATTACAAGAGGCAGATGGGAGATATAAAGAGTGATTAAGCTCGGGTGGCACAGAGTCATAGACTGAGCTAAAATAATCAGCAAACCCGTCGGAAATTTCTTGACACCCAAAAAAAGATTTTTCGGATAAGGTCATTATTTGAGAAGGCAATGTATGTGATTTATTTTTTTGAACGAAGGACCAAAATGATTTTGGATTTAAGAGAAGGTCATTTTCTACAGCTGCTAGGTAATTCTTGTGAGCCAAAGAGATCAACTGTTTAGTGATTCGGCGAAGACGAGTGAACTCTAAATAATCATTAAATTTCTCTCAGATTTCCATCGGAAATGAGCACTGGCTTTAGATTTTAAGTGGAAAATAATAGAGGGAGTAAACACAGGCCGGGTAGTAACGCGAGGGAGGGGATGGAGGTATTTGAGGGAAGGAGTTGTCGAAGGCATTATACAAGAGGTTATAAAACATGTTAGTTGCATCGTCGACATTCTCAATTAAATATAAGCCACTCCAATCAGTGGCGTTAAGGTTCTTGAAGAGATTATAAAAGTTAGATTGATTATATTTAAAGTTCCATTGGGGACAGGTTCTGGCAATACCATCTGACGGTATGACTCGAGTTGGAGGAATGGGTTCGAAGTTAAGAAGGATATCGAGGGAGGGATGGTAGGTATCTTCAGGGACAAGGGGTTCAAGGGACTTGGAAACACTACATGATGGAAGATTGAAAAAAATTAGGTCAAGGGTTCCAAAATTACAATTAACCACTTCGGAATGCTGCTCGAGGTTCAGACTATTAGTGAAGTTATCAATAACTAGAGAAACAGACCGAGGAGCTAAATTAAGATTGAAATCCCCGACACACAAAAAGTAGTAATTTGGAACCGAGTTTAAAAAAGTACAGCAGAGAAAAACAGATCATAATAAAAAGTGGCCGTATTGGGTGGTACATAAATAACAACAATATACAGTGGCTTGTTACACATCGGTAGGTGGATTTTGCAAAAAATATAATCCAACGGTGAGATTTTAACAAAACCACTGTCATCTAAATACAACCTAGAGCCATGGCTAACTCGATCGTGGCGGATAGCCAGGGCAACCCCACCACCGCGGCGAGTGCCGCGGTCGGAACGAAAAATAAGAAATTCGTTACCAAAAACTTCCGGGTCATAAATATTTGGCTTAAGCCAGGTCTCGGTGAGAGCGAAAAACGTATGTGTACTGCACATGACGTTTTGCCGAAACATAGCAAGCTTAGTATTAAGCCCACGAACGTTCTGGTAGAACATCATGCTGTGAGGCAGTCAGGATGTAGGAGCCTGGCGCTGGCGAGTCACCTGGACCCAAGGCTTGATATTCACCATATTAGGCCAGATCATTTCATCCAGCAGGATCGAGCTAGCCGACTCAGGACATGATACTTTGAACGAAGAAAAATGAGTGCGGTTGGTGTTTAATTTTCTAACGAAGATACTATTTAACATAGAATTGCTTAGAATATATTCTTTCACTGGGACAAACAGACCAAACGTCGACAGAAAATAATCTGTCAACACCAGATACACGGTTTGTGGAAGGACCGCAACCTCTCAGCGGAACAAAGGATCTATTGTTGAGGAGGGGGTGGGCGGGATGACTCTATGACTAGATGCAGGAGGAGACGCGGCTATTTGGGCAAATGTCGGATGCAATGGTGGCGATGATTCCTGGTTGCTTATGCCCTGCGTGGCTGGACAAAGAAGTTGCCCAGCGATGGTGCTGGGAGACAGAGTGGTAACAGGAGTGACGACTTTTGAAATTGAAGAGGTGGCAGTGAAGACAGCAGAGGCAGCAGTGGTGGCAGTTGATGCAGTGGCAGCAGAGGTAGCTCTAGCAGCAGTGGCGGCATTGGAAGCAGAGGCAGTAGCAGCAGCCTGGTGATACTTGTGTCTTGGTCTCTTCCCGGTCTTCTTCTTCTCGCAAACCAAGGTTGGCTGGGCGGGCTTCGTATGAGGTTGGGGCGAGACACAGCTAGTCAGAATGTTTAGGAGCCGGATATTTTGCTGCGACAGAATGTCGACTTTGCCTCGGAGAAATTCTTACTTAAGTGCATTGTTTATTGTTTATTAATGGCCTTTGTAATTATACATATTATTTAGTTGTTTCCATCAAGGAATTCCCCTTATACATTATTGATTTCCATATCTGCAATCGAATTTTACCGGTTGAATTCTCGTTGGTCAAGACGCAATGTCTTAAAACTAAGGCGTTTAACCAATGCATCCTCCCTGTATTAACTTATGGCGCAGAGACTTGGAATCTAAAAGCAGGTCTTACACATAAAATAAAGGTCACCCAGCGTGCTATGGAGAGATCCATGAAAGGAGTGTCGCTAAAAGATAGAATCCGAAACGAAGAAATACGCAGAAGAACTCAAGTAGTGGATGCTACCCAACGAATAGGCACACTCAAGTTGGAATGGGTAGGACATATCTGTCGAAGAGATGACGTTCGATGGGGAAGAAAGGTATTTGAATGGCGCATAAGAACTGGCAAACGACGCATTGGCCGACCCCCTGCAAGATGGACTGACGACATAAGAAGAATAGCGGGAGTGATCTGGGTGCGGAAGGCGGAGGATCGAAGAGGATGGAGACTCATGCGGGAGGCTTACGTTCAACAGTGGATGGACACAGGCTGATGATGATGATGATATCAGCATGATATAGCCATTGCAGGCTCCTGCCAAAAACCTCGATGTTCAATTTTTCGTCTCTTATTTTTGTTCGCTCTGTAATGTCCAAATAAATTTTAAAGTGCAGGCGTGTTAGGGTTGGACACATCAAATTAGAGAGACTCTAATCATTCGCAATTTTTTTACCACGGGTCTCTCATTTTAAATCTGACTCTGACAAGAAATTGTAATAAATTCTCAAAGGGTTCGAGTAATTTCACCCACATGTGCCTTGTCGGTTGGTCACTTTGGAGTGGGAATACAAACAACTCGACACATCAAATCTGGCTCCTGGCTGATGAGGAGATAAAGACGACACATACCTGAGCAGCTTCTCTATGAGGACCTTCCCCATGAATCCCGTAGCACCTGTGACGAAGATGGTGCTATCATTGTAGAAGTCTTGCACAGGAGATGGTTGTTCACCCACCACCATGTCTCTATATGAGATGTCTCCGCCCTCGCGTTCTCCCATTCTGAAACAATGGCAAACTTAATAAAGACTGTAGATTATGCTCGCGTGCGGCATCTGAAAAAATGTCCCAGCAAGGTCCATCTTTGTCTTTAAACCGATTTTTTTAAATGAAAAGCTGCCATATCTGTTCACTGGCCTTCATCATTCCTCACCGAATCAATCTTTTCCAATTTACAACAAAGCGACATTCAATAACATAAAAACGACAAAAAAATCAGGTCATTAGCACTTCGTTTCTTAGTCGGAGAATATGCGGCACCAGTATGGGGTCGATCAGCCCATTTTAATCAAGTGGATACTGCCCTGAATGATGCATGCAGAGTCGTCACAGGCTGCCTCAAACCAACACCCATTTCTAAACTATACCCTTTGGCTGGTATCGCACCACCAAACATAACACGCAAAGTCATATGCGCCGAAGAAATGCGTAAGGCAATCAACCAACCGTCCCACTTGCTTGTATAATCAGATACCCCAAACACCCAGACTGAAGTCACGAAGCAGCTTTCTGAGATCCACACTACCTCTCACATCCGGCCCTGAAGATGAGAGACTCCAGCTCTGGCAACAAGTCGCATCAGAGGATTTCATCACTCCAAAGGAAGGCCTCCCAACCGGCAAGAACCTTGACTGGCGGACCTGGAAATCCCTGAACAGATTTAGTACCAGAGTTTGTAGAACAAAAGACAACCTCAAGCGATGGGGAATGCTTCGGCAGTGAGAGTCACTATTGTGCGACTGCAGAGACCTGCAGACCGCCTCACACCTAAGATCCTGCTCCATATGCCCAACAAGCTGCACACCTCAAAACACAATGCTAGGCAACACACGGGCTATCGATATTGCCAGATCCTGGGCAAAAATAATTTGACTTCTTCTTTGACTTGAATATATATTTTTTTTAAACGAAAAATGAAAAAATAGATGCTTAATTTACAGGTTACTAATTATTACATAATTACGAATTCTAACTCAACTAATGTTAGTAGCAAAAAATTGAACTTTGAAGAAACAAATAATAAAGAAACAACAGTTTTTTTTCAAGGACAAAAAACCTCAATGCATTACGTGTCTATATTTCAAAGTTAAATTTAATTCATATAATTATGTACGTGTTGCCCGCAAAAGTGCAAAGGGTCAAAATCGCTCCTTTATCTGTCTGTATTATACATATTATTATTAACCCTTTCAAGTCTCAGGGTAAGGTTTGCGTCTAAAGAAACTTGTTTTTTGAACGTTGATTTTTTTACCGACATGTAAATGCCAAGTCTACACAGAACCCAATTGATGTCTCGCATTTTTTCGATTCAAATAAATATCAAGTTGCACATCTCAGGACCTAATGCTGGGCAACACACGAGCTATCGATGTTGCCAGATATTTTGAAAAAATAATTTGACGTCGCTGACACGAAGAAGACCAAAATAAATATTTTTGTCAATTAATTTATAAATTTTATAATTTTATAATTTTTAAATTTCATAATTTCAAAATTTCAAAATTTCAAAATTTCAAAATTTCAAAATTTCAAAATTTCAAAATTTCAAAATTTCAAAATTTCAAAATATCAAAATATCAAAATTCAAAATTTCAAAATTACAAAATTTCAAAATTAAAAAATTTCAGTTCTTAGAGCAGCTCAGGAAATATTTTGAATTCCACCTTCCTTGACTTAAAGGGTTAAATTAATTTATGACCAATGCGCACAAAGAGCATAGTCCATGGAAATGTTTTTCATGGCAATATATATATTTATTTATATTTTAATTGCACTAGTGATTAGTATGACGGACCTTGCCCACTAACAATCAAAAGTTATGCTCTCCTGCATGCACTGAAAATAAACTCTTAATGATGATTACCTACAATGTGAAAACAATTAATGTGATATACTTTGCATTAAATATTGCAATTAACTGTGCAATTATTAGGTGAAGGTGGATCTGCTTGAGACATATACATTGTATACCGCTGAGAGCATATATTAGAGATGCCTTTCTTGAAGCACGCGCCATCCTGGAAGGTATTGAGAACTATACATCAAGTGTACTTTAATAGCTTATAAAAACAGTATTATTTTAATTTTTGCACTTGCAATTGCAAAAGTTACGAGTACTGTATAAGACCATTATAAAATTGCGAAAAATCTACTTTAAATGTAACTGTTGTAATGCATATTTAACCCTTTCGTTACGGTTCGATGGAATACAAATTATACTGTCAATACGGCGTGAATTTTTCAAACCATTTTTTTTTGCTTAAAACTATTATTTGAAGCATAAATGTACTTAACTAACCTATTTTCATACATCACATTGGTTCTTCTATACTCTAGCTATCAGACGATGCATAAAAAACTAATATATCTAACAAACGTTCATTATGTAACTCCAAACATGTGGTGGCATCGACACATGTGGCTTACAGAAAAGTCGCTCCTGTGACGAAACCTTACGACATTTATTTACATGCTTTACAGATTCCTGTAAAGAATACATTTAAGTTGATAAAGGGAATGACCGCACTTCCAATTTCCTACCGTAGATGTCACAATGAGTACTGAAAGTAGCAAAACGATACAACCCGTCAACCGATGTCAACGGTCGGGGAATCTTTGACGGCATATGCCGACAACCGATGCAAAAGGGTTAAATGAGATTAGATATCAATTGGTATTCTACTTTATGTGTTAAAAAACTTTGGTATTCTACGTATGTGTAAAATATATGCAAATTTTATGCATAAATTGAAAAATAAATAACTGTGGGAAAATCTTCAATTTCATTGAGCTTAGTTTCCAGTGGTTGGCAATAAAATATTGATATATTATACAACCTTCATAGCCGTGCTTACATTTTATAGTATTTAGGAATATGTGTTAACATCAGCATGATATAGCCCTTGCTGACTGGTACTGATAGCCTCGATACACAATTTTTCATCTCTTATTTCTGTTCGCTTATCGTACATGTTTGTGTTGTCATTTTGTAATGCCGATGTGAAAGTAACGCCATGTTACGGTCGATCGGGGAAACCAAGTCTCTGTCGAAAATATATGTTAGTGTGCTGCGGAAAAAGTCTCTGTGTTGTTAATCTGCTCCTCATACTTCCACCACGCGATCCGATAACTATTCCTGCGACGTGTAGCGTTTCTCCCGTAGAGACGAAGATGTTAGTGTGGACAATTTTGGAAAAATTACGATTATTCGGGATATTTGTGAGGGGATTATAATATTAAGACGATAGATCGAGGAAAGTGATGAATCGTGGAACAGCTTATGCGGGATTATTGACCATTGTTTCTTATGGGAGTGTTTGCGGGACAATTAAAAAATTAACAATTATGCGGAAAAACGAAAAAAAAGCGAGATCGACATATCGGGGTTCCACTGTAATGAAAAACAATTTTTAACCCTTTCATTAACGGCTCGGTTTGAATACAAATTATGCTGTCAAGTATAAAACTAGTATTTGAAGCATAAATGTACTTATCTGACCTATTTTCAAATATCACATTGGTTCTTCTATCCTTTAGCTATAAGATGATGCATAAAAAACTATTATATCTAACAATCGTTCATTGTGTAACTCCAAACATGTGGTGGCATTGACACATGTGGCTTACAGAAAAATTGCTCCTGTGACGAAACCTTACGATATTTATTAACATGCTTTACAGATTCCTGTAAATAATACATGTAGGTTGATAAAGGGAATGACTGCACTTCCAATTTCTTATCGTAGATGTCACAATGAGTACTGAAAGTAGCAAAACTTTATATCACGTCAACCGATGTCAATGGTAGGGGAATGTTATGACGGCATATGTCGACAACCGATGCGAAAGGTTTAGAAAATTTAAGGTATTCTCGTATTGTCGACCACTGGTTTAGCAGTCTGCAGTGTTATGCTTACATAATTGACTGTGTTTCGTGGTTTGATAAACGGGGCCATACAAGAGATTGATGTTGTTAAATTTCAATGGCAGAATGACTAGGAATCGACATTCAATACCATTCCAACCTTGAAAAAATACTCTAATGAAATTCCATAATAACTGGTCACTACTTGCCTTAAATATTGCATAATATAGCGATAACAATATTTCTGAGCGATATTGCAATATTACACAGTTAATTACACAGATAATTGATATTTAATTAATAGGAATCACTTTACTAAGAGAAATAAATCATGATTGTTGACGGTTTAACTTAAATAAATTAAATTTACTATTTGTTCTCTCTGTTTCTCTGCTGGCGAGTATGCCGCGCCAGTATGGGCGAGGTCTGCCCATACCAAGAAAGTGGATATTGCTCTGAGCGAAACGTGCCGGGTGGTTTTACGGGTTGCCTAAAACCTACCCCAATATCGAAGCTATATCAACTCTCGGGCATCGCCCCACCAAACATTCGGCGAGAAGTTACTACCAAGATGGAGCTCGCCAAAGCAACCCACGACACACTCCACACTATATTTGGGTATCAAAAGATAACCACACGGCTCAAATCGAGAAGAAGCTTCCTACATTCGAAACTATCTGCTGCTAGGGAATCTCTGATGGAGAAGATGAACATGTCACTTGGAAGGGTTTCACGATGGGTGACCTCAACCTCGTTAGTTTCAACATTGCCAAAACCCAATCATGTACTTTCTCCACCAATAAGACTGCTATGGATCCTGTTACTTTCAACGGTTGTTGTCTTCCAAAAGCAAGCTCCATCAACATGCTTGGATTATCAATCTCGAATAGTGTCAAATATTACGAGTCAATTAAGTATAAAGCCGGTCTCGCTTCCAAAAAACTAGGTGTATTATATAGATCACTGAGGTATTTCAACGATAAACAACTTCTTCTTCTATATAAAAGACAAATCCGACCTATCGTTGAATATGGCAGTCCAACCTTTGGATTGGAGCCCTATAATACCTTCTAAACTTAATTGTCTCAGTTCAAAAAAGAGCAATTCGATTGATAAACAATGACACTCTTACGTCTAACCTGCAATCAATGGAACACAGGCGTAAGATTGATTCACTTAGTCTTTTCTGCCGTTATTATCACGGTCGCTGCTCTTCGGAACTTAAAAAACTAATTCCTTCTGCACCCACTCACAACCGACAAACTCGTCTTACACTTGCCGAACATCTGCGTGAAACCTATCCAAATCTGACCTATTATTAATTACAAATCATTAATTATTTCCTGCCAATTTATTATTTTTCTACTGCCGATTGATATTTTTAGTTACATTTTTAGGTATTTCTTGCTGACCGTTTGCCAAATAATAACTGCCCTATAATTGAATTAAACAGTTGCCATAAATAAAAATCGAAAAAGTTATTCACAGTTTTTTTTTTTGAAAATACAAAAAAAAACACAATTTATTGTAAATTACTCGTTAAATATTATATAGAAAGCTGAATACGTGTATGATAGTGGACCAGCGCCGGCTCTAGACTCTGCGGCGCCCTAGGCCATTTTTTTCTGACGTCCCTTATTGTTTGTATTTAAAAATATATATGAGATAAATTGCCCTCGGCGCCCCTAGGTCGTTCGACGCCCCGAGCCACCGACCCACTGCGCCACCCCCTAAAACCGGCCCCGTAGTGGAAAGTACACAATGTGTACGAAACCATTGTTAAATAATAAAGAGATCATCAACTTGATCCATATTAAAACATTGTACTAATAATTTATTCAGTTTTGAGTTGGTTTATTCAGATTATATAACCAACTCAAAAATAAATAAATTATTAATCCTGAAGAAGACCCCTGCAATGGCGGTCGAAATATTGGTTGAAAAAAGTTCACCACACACTGCTCAACCCAAAAGCCACAACATCAAAGTTAATACTATTACACTTTTTAATCCAAGACAATTAGCACGATCCCTAACTACTTTACAAAATATATAATTTTTACTAGAATATATGAAATAAAAAATACTTAAAATCACTAAAAGTATGTACAAACAATTATTTATATTAGGCAAATCAATGTAATCTTAAAAAAAATCTAAAAAAAAAACTATTATTTAAGTAAATACTTAAGTATAAATTAAAATAATTAAAAATACGAGTTTATTCATTGCATATAATCTAAATAAAAAAAACAAATAAAACGAAATAAATAAAACACTTAACATGAGAAGAATGGTGGGAGTGACGTGGATGCGGAAGGCAGAGGATCGAAGAGGATGTAGACTCGTGCGGGAGGCTTACGTTCAACAGTGGACGAATAAAAGCTGATCGATGATGATGAAATTTAAATTATTGAAAGATACGTGGTATATTCAGGGCATATAATCTAAATAATATAACAATAGCGAAATAAATAAATAATCAAACACTTACTTTTTTTTTAAGTTTTTTCGCGGCAAAAACTTTTGAAACGTAGAACTTTTCTCGCGCGAAAACTTTTCACTTTAGGCTTGCGGGCAATTTTTCAAATAAACTGAAACTTTTTTTATGACAGTTTAACTGTAAATATTTCTAGTGTCAGACATGTGTGTTTTGTGTCAGATATATATATGCGTATTTAGTATCAGCCAGCTCTTAGACAGGTGTTCACTGGCCGAAGAGTAAAGCACTACTAATCGTAATACGTGAAGTCCGGGCCGAATTGTATTGACAATAAATATCAAGTGTGCAGTACTTCTTTTTCTGCTTGCGGAGTCTAACAATGCAGTGGTGAATAGTATTATATTAAATAATAATTATATTTTTTCCGGCGGGTATAGCTTAGTGGTTAAAGCGTTTGCTTAACAAACCGAAGGCCGTGGGTTCAATCCCCAACGTAAATTTAAAAAAAAAATTATTAGCTCTGTAAATACTCCTGGTTGGTGTGAATATGATTCCTTACCCGCAAAATGTTAGTCATATACTATCAATCAAATTGATAGTGGACAGTTCACAATGTATACGAAAGCAGTTTTATCAAATTTAACGACAAGCTGAGAGAAATAAGAGACGAAAGATTGTGTATCGAGGTTTTCGGTACCAGTCAGTAAGGGCTATATCATGGTGATGTCAATAGTATGGGACAAACTTGTTCAAAAATCTACTTTAAAAATCTACAATTATTCAGGTAAATAAAAAATATATTTACATTACTGCTTAGTATGATAACAATGTCTACAAAAAATAAGTGTTTTTTTTTTCGCAGGCTTACCATTATCTATTTTTTGTGTCATATGTTGGTACTTAAGTCACTTTTTTTTTATGTAAACGCAAGCAGGAGAGCACAATCGGTGAAGACCAGTGCACTCTATGACGCTCAGCCAGGGAGGCTGGACGCTGCATGCGGGAAACGTGTGTTGTGTTCGTATTTGTGTGTGGGTTGGGGAGATTGCAAGTGTACATTTATCTGTTTCTTGAAGAGATCCAGATTGTGGGAAGGAGGAAACACAGACGCTGGAAGAGCATTCCATAGTTTACCGGTGGCATTAAGGAAGGAACTTTGGAAGCTGCCAGTTCTTGGTCGACATATATTAACCGTGTATGGATGTTCGGCAAGTGTAAGGCGAGTTTGTCGGCTGTGAGTGGGTGCAGGAGGAATTAGTTGCTTAAGTTCCGAAGAGCAGCGACCGTGGTAATAACGGTAGAAAAGACTAAGAGAACCAACCTTACGTCTGTGTTCCATTGATTGTAGATTAGACGTAAGGGTATCATTCTTTAACAAATGAATTGCTCTTCTTTGAACTGAGTCAACTAAGTTTAGAAGGTATTTAGGGGCTCCAATCCAAAGGTGACTGCCGTATTCAAGGATAGGTCGGATTTGACCTTTATATAGAAGAAGAAGTTGTTTATTGTTTACTTACAAGATAAGCGATCATCTTATAATGAAATGATGAAATAGAAACCGAATACAAGTCATCATCATCATCAGCCTGTATCCGTCCACTGTTGAACGTAAGCCTCCCGCATGAGTCTCCATCCTCTTCATTCCTCCGCCTTCCGCGTCCAGGTCACTCCCGCTATTATTTTCATATCGTCAGTCCATCATGTAGGGGGTCGGCCAATGCTTCGTTTGCCAGTTCTTGGGCGCCATTCCAATACTTTTCTTCCCCATCGACCGTCGTCTCTTCAACAAATATGTCACATTGCTACTTGAGTGTGCCTTTTCGTTGTGTAGCCTCCACTACTTGAGTTCTTCTGCGTATTTCCTCGTATCGGATTCTATCTTTTAGAGACACTCCTCTTATGGATCTCTCCATAGCACGCTGGGTGACTTTTATTTTATGTGTAAGACTTGCTGTCAGATTCCACGTCTCTGCGCCATAAGTTAATACAGTGAGGATGCATTGGTTATACGCCTTAGTTTTAAGACATTGCGGAATTTTCGCATTAAAAATGTACTTTAGTTTTCCAAATGCTGCCCATCTCAGTTGTGTGCGCCTGTCGATTGGTCGCTGGCAAATTGTATTGAAATAAATGTAAAATTTTGTTTTTATTGTTGATATTTTTATGTTTCTACTTCAGATGATGTCTTGCTCGTGCTGCAACTGGTTTCTAGTATCAGTGGCATTGTTGGGCTGCTTCTACTTCTTCGTCAAATGGTGGGATGGTTACTTCGCAAGAAGAGGAGTCTAGTGTCTGCCAAGCACTATACCACTCTTCGGAGGAATGCTGCAGACACTCTTCATAAATGAACACTTCTCGACCGCCTTGCAGAAGACGTACAGAGCTTTCAGAGACCAAAAGTAAGACATATCTTCTGTATTTGAAAACATTGTTCTTTTGATTATACTTTGTCGGCAAGAAATGAATATTTTAAGGCTTTAATAAAATGGCACCATTTCATTCAATATTAACCGTGTAAACTTTTTTAATGATTATCCATGTACTATATATAATCGTGTCGGAAACAACAGGGTCAGATCCTGTCTTCCCAGAAGTGGGCAACGTCGTTACTCCCGGCCATCATCAGGTCTTCCTGGGTGCAGCTGCTCGGACACAGCGCACACTCCAGAAGGTGTGACAGGGTCTGCTCTCAGGGCGCTCTTAATAACAGATTATACTCATTCAATTTAGTTTCAAACCCTAGTTGTCCCTGTGGCGCCCCCTTCTAGACCTCAGAGCACATTCTCTGGGACTGTCAGTTCCTCTCGTTAGAAAGGGGAGTCCTTTTCGATGCAGTTCGAGGGAATCGCCTCGGCCCTATCGGGCATGCAGACTTTGAGGCCACTAAAAAAAAATTCCACGCATTTACAAACTTTGCTCGTATTTTCAGTGAGATAATCTATCTTCCATCTCTTTATAACCCATGAATGCGATTCCAATCTCTTTCACGGGTTCTTTCTTTTAGCACTGCTGTGCAGTGGCCACAATTGTTCAGAGGGGACTCCCACTGGACTTATCAGTTGCTAACTGATCATAATCTGAATGAGCGCGTCATCAAGGTGACTTAACTGTGCTCCGGTGTGATGCGGGTGTGAGGCGGGTAAATTCCAGGTAAATGTCTGAACTTTCTAAAAATGTACGCATTCACGGCATTTATTATTTATAATGGATCTCAAAGTGAATACTGAAGACATTGAAAATATTTACATGCATTTTCTGGGAATGCACCAAGTATTTATTGGCTTATGACCTGGATTGTGTCGATACAAAGGAAATTGTTAACTTATGCGTGTGTCAGAGGTTACCTGCCGGAAATTGTTGACAAGGAACATTGAACTTATGGATACCTTACACATATACAGGTATTAATAATTTCCTGAAATTGTTTTTATTGTAAAAGTTGAACGATTTTCTAGCAAATAAAACGTTTATTACACAACGCAACATGAAATTTCAAATCGTATCCAAGTTATATATTTATAAAGGGTTTTCATTAAGCGCTTTCCCACAGTCGACAACGGAACTGGTTGACATCTGAGGCCACCCTGCGGCTGAGCATGTGGAGAAGCGCAACTGAGGGGAATACTTGGATTGCCCCGAAAGAGGACCTAGCACCTGGACAACAAAGGGTGGAATATATGGAGGTCCCTTAACAGACTTTGCACCGGAGTATGCAAGACGAGGACACAAATTAAAGCCTGGCAGTTTTACAGCGGGCCGACTGAATGAGACTGCGGCGTGGAGCAGACTCTAGAGGTTTTGCTGACATCAGGGATCATTTCGGAGAGATTACAAACCGTCACTCTTCGATCTGAGAGCATCGCTGCCTCCACTTTTGCGATTGTTTCGGTCGGTGAAAAGATGCTTACCCAGAGACGCTACAAAGAGTTTGGTAAATGCGTTTATAGTCTCCAAAATGGACTACTGCAACGCACTGCACGCAGGCCAGCCAGCCAAACAATTAAATCGATTGCAGTCGTTACAAAACGCAGCGGCACGACTAGTCTACAACGCGCCCAAATTCTGTCACATTACTCCAATACTACACCGACTGCACTGGTTGAGAGTTTCGGCTACAATCCAGTACAAATTATGCCTCTTAGCTTACAAGGCACTCAACGGAACTGCACCGGGCTATCTGACAGAACTTATCAAGCCTTCAGAAATAAGCGCGCGTGGAGAGACACTCAGATCGACTAGAGTAAATAGAAGCACCCTGCAGCTGACGGGAGGTAGTCCTAGCAGGGTCTTTGGCAATCGGGCTTTCAGCTACGCGGCACCAATGGCCTGGAACTCGCTACCGGAAAACATAAGTTCTCTTAAAGCGGAGGCATCCTTCAGAAGCAGACTGAAGACCCACCTTTTTACTCAGAGAGGCAAAGAAGCGCTGCCGGAATGATCATTCGGTCATAAAAGAGCGCTATACAAATACTAATATAATAATAATAATAAAATAAATTAAATATGTAAGGTATGTATATAGCATTAGTTGAATTTATTCATTACTTCCAAATAAGCCTTCATATAATATTCTATGGATTTTTGCACTCATATGCAAAGTCATTCCTTAAGAAAACCAACATATAATAACTACTCTACTTTAGAATTACATATAATAGAGCTCACAACAAACCTTAAGAAACGCCTTTGCATACATTTGTAAGCTTGTATGGTATTCTTCCAAAACAAGTATTAAATATTTTATGGCTATAGCGATAGCAAAAACATACTTCTTCGTAGTATCAATCCGGTGGATTGGCTTGCAGCAACAGAATCTTGCATCTCGATCTCCATTCCTCTCGGTCCTCCGCAACCCTCTTCGCTACAAGCGCTACAATTCGGTCCTCGAATACTTGCTGTAAATACTCCCGTCTAGGGCGCCCTCTACAGTTTCTACCCTCAACCATCCCCTCCATCATATCGTGAAGTTAAGTGAAGATATTGACATATTTGGTGTAACATTGCTTCAGATTCAGTGCTGGCGTTGAAAGATGCAAGATGTTGGACGTTTGATTTTGTGACAATAATGCCGTGTTATTTGTGTGTCAATCATGATATACTTATGACAGGGTTTTATTGTTACAAGTCAAGCTATTTATGTTGAGTCTCCCGACGCTAGTTCTGAGTGTGAGGTCATTGACAATAAATGTGTCAATAAATTTACATCGCCACACTTATGGTTGTATCTACTTTAATGACGCATTGAAATGTTACCTTTTTTGTAATGGCATTTAAGGAAAAAAATAAAAAACTGCTTAAACTGTGAAGAAGACCATCGTGGCGCATAATGTGACCAATCCATCGGGCTCGCCTCTCTGAGATGGTTCTTACTAGGTGCCTATCTTCCTTGATTATCCTGAGAACCTCATTGTGCGTGACGTGGTCTCTCCAGGAAATTCCGAGAATTCTTCTGTACGACCACATCTCAAAGGCCTCTAGTCTTTTTTTATCACTTTCAGATAAGCACCATGTCTCACAGCCGTACATTACGATGCTCCAAAGAAGTGTTTTGGCAAGTTGCTTGCGGAGCCCTAAAGTAATATTCTTTGACTCAAGAATTTTTGCTTTTTTATTGAAACCTAGCCTTGCTTGATGTATGCGTCTGTTGACTTCTCTTTTTGTTCTGCCATCCCAGGTGATCGTACTTCCAAGGTATACAAACTCTTTTGCATCTTTTATGGTTACTCCTAGCATTGATATGTTAATTTACTGCTGCTCATTGCGGCTTACTCTCAAAACATACTATGACGTTGTTAACATAAATACATACGAATTTTATATATAATTCTTCTTCTTTTTTTATCCTAGCCATTTCCCATCATCTGGGGTCGGCTCTCCTTGTGCACGTTCGCCATGTCTGTCTGTCCTGCGTTGCATTCTCGGTCAAACCCAGGGTTTTCAGATCCTTGTTTACAGTTGCAGTCCAGGTTGCCTGCGGTCTTCCAGGTCTTCTTCTCAGCGTGGGTATGTTGAGGGCTCTCTTCACCATGTGGTCCTCATCTCTCCATGTCACATGCTCATACCATCTTAGGCGGTTTCCCCTTATCTTTTCAGGTATAGGGGCCACCCGAAATGAACCCCGAATATGCTCATTTCGAACTCTGTCCACTCTAGTCACACCGCCCGCCCACCTCAGCATCTTCATCTCTGCCAAATTAATCCTATTCAAGTCACGTTTCAGCGGGGTCCAACACTCCGATCCGCAGAGCATAGCTTGCCTTACAGCAGTTTTGTAGATTTTACCTTTGGTCCTAACTGGAATCTTGCTGTCACACAAAACCCCAGAGAGAGACCTCCATTTCAGCCATCCTGTGTTTATTCTATGCTCCATCTCAGATTCAGTTTTGGCTTCTAAGGATATCACAAAGCCGAGATATTTAAAAGTATCAACCTCTTTTACGGGTGTATTCTGTAGGAGGAGTGGTGTGTTAACTGCGGTGCAATCAGAATTGAAATTGAAGTACATCGACTCGGTTTTACTTCTACTTATTCGCAGTCCATTACTCTCCAGAGCCAGTCTCCATTCCTCCAGCATTTCCTGAATACTTTGGCATTTTCACTGATTATGTAATTATAGTAATGTCGACAGCAAATAAAATATTCCAAGGGACTGGTTTTTGAATATCTCTGGTGACATAGTCTATGGAGAGGTTAAAAAGCAATGGACTCAGGGCCAAGCATATATAAGTACATAATGATTTTTTTAAATAAAATAAAAGCATGTAATGTTTAATTAACAATTTAATTTTACAATATTCATGAACACAAAAACTTATCAAAAAATACATCTATCATGGTAACATATTACAATATACCATTACAACTAAAACATTACTGGAGGAGATGAAATAATCTGATGAAATAATAAATTTGACATCTCTTTAATTAATTCGGGAAATAAAAAAGGGCGTAAGTACCAACCTGCCTCAAAACTAAAGAGTCAATAAAAAATGGGCGTAAAGCAACTATATACAGTATATACTTCACACATTTAAAATGAAACCTCCATCAATCGTTTTTAAATGGGCTATAAATGCGGGAAAACAGTGAATGCGGGATCAATTTTTGTGTGAAAGACTTCGGAGTAGAATAAAAATTTGTCCAAAAAAATATTGTTTTAAGCTCAGAGGCCAAAAAATAGTTTGCTTCCGATCATTTTTATGAGTAAGAAATTATGCAAATTCGTGCTACAAAACATTGTAGTTTATTCCTCGAAAATATCGAAGAAAAAGAAAAGACAGACGCTGGGATTCGATCTGCGAACTTTGCACTTTTGTTCTGTTCAATACACAGCATTGGCAGACTAAGCCAATTGCTTCTACCTTCTTCTTCGTAGTATCAATCCGGTGGATTGGTTTGCAGCAACAGAATCTTGCATCTCGATCTCCATTCATCTCGGTGCTCCGCAACCCTCTTCAGCTCAGCATAAGAGCTACAATTCATGTCCTCGAAAACTTGCTGCAAATACTCCCGTCTAGGGCGCCCTCTACGTTAATTAAAAATGGGTAACGTTTAGTAAAGTAAGGTTTCCATTTTATTTGCTAGTTATTCAATTAATTTTACATTAATTACTGAAAGTATTCAGCAGATTACTAACAATTTAATTGAATAAGTAATCACATTAGTATTTAATCAACTGCCAGTTTTATTTTCATACAAGTCCATTTAATTAATTAGTTACTGAACAAATAAATATAAGCCATTGATATCTTCCCCTCTAAGTTGGGTATCGAATTACTGGATTACAGGATGCAGGAGCAGGTTAACAATACAAATAACTTGTTTTCGAAGCACGATTCTCGTTTATTTTATTACAAACTTGCTTTCTTGTCCGAACGATATGGCGTTCGCCATACCGGTCGAAAACTCAACTGACAACTGGCGGAGCACTCTGACACTAGCGCCCCAAGACAGTCGCGGCAAAAAAGCAAATTAAAGATGACAGTTGCACCAACATGAAACGGGGCAGTTGTCATAACAAATGAAATGACGCGTGTAAACGCCGTGGAATATTATATACAATTGAAACTAACATAAGATTTGAATGTCAGGCGAGCTAACAAAAATAAGAGACAAAAGATCGTTTTTCGAGGCTTTTAGGCTTTTAGGCATCAGCCTAAAGAAGCTATATCAAGCTGATATCACCATCTTCAATTATCTATCAAGTATAAGAATATTGAAATATATTTAAAAAAAAACACAATTTAATGTTAATAAAAAGACTTTTAAAAAATCACAAATATAAGATAAAAAAATACTACTTTATACGACATTAAACATAGTGAGCATCCACCACACTAGCCTCATCAAACCTAAGCTGAGCACTCCTACTAAGGTGTAATGTGCGGCTCTAAGTAGGTTGTGTCTCTTTTTGCCTTCAGCTATAGTGTCGAGTGGATCCTTGAGGATATACACTCTGATGCCTCTGGTGTACGTGTACAAGAAGTCCTCCCAGTTGAGGGAGGATATGTCGAAGTGAAACAACTCCTCGTCTCCGGGAGTCAGGCTCTTGGATAGCTCTTGTGTGTTGCGGTTGTAGAAGCGCCATTGCTGCGTGCAGAAGTAAGAGATGACGGCAGAAAACTTGTGAATCTTTTGATATGCTTTTATAAGCCTAGAAAATAAGAAAAATATATAATTATACTTATTAAACGTACAAAATATCAAAGATAAATGCGCATGGAGAGACACTCAGATCAGCTAGAACAAGTACAAATAAAATTGCTCCCTTAACGAGCGACATTTCGCATAACGAGTGACGCAGAAAAGGAGAGTCACACGTATGACGCACTTGAGAGCTGGGACTTCCGCGTCATTGCGTCAGTCTGTGTTTAGCACTCGTTTAGCACGAAAGTGTCGCATGTGATCACACATTCTCTTGCAACGCATGTTCATGTGATTCAGGCATGCAACAGATGGTGAGACACTCTCTCACGGAGTGCATCATCCATGAGAACAGGAGACACATTCTGTGTTGTCGCCTGGGAGTCTCTACTATTTATTGGGAGGATTTTCCTGAAATGCTGCTTAGTTCTGACGGTCCTTTGCCGTTTAGAAAATAAGAAAATAATATAATCTAATATTATACGTACAAAACATCAAAGATCTGAGAAATAGTTGAAGAACGTAGGAGCCTATTCCTTGTCAGCCTCGTTAACCGCTCTTGTAGCCCCAACGATTTCCCGTATGAAGTTTAACAGCAAAAGACCGTAAGAACCAAGCAGCATTTCGGTAAAATCCTCCCAAGAAATGGTAGAGGCTCCCAGGCGACAACACAGAATGCGTCTCCTATTCTCATGGATGATGCACTCCACGAGAGAGTGTCTCGCCGTCTGTTGCATGCCTGGATCACATGGACGCGCGTCGCAAGAAGAGAGACCGAATCTTTTTAGGAATTCTCTGAAAATTCCGTGTCCGGTAAACGCTTGAGTGATATGAAAATCCACGGAGTTTGTCTTTTTCCACGTCAATAAGCGTTTGATGGATGGAAATAAAGATTTGGTTATTCTTTCCGAAGTTGATTCTTGATATGCTGATGGATCAGGTTGGGTGAGATTAGATTAGGACAATGTTAGGTAAGTTGTGATTTAATAATTGTCATCTTTAAAACAGCCTAATGAAGTGATCTTCCGCAAAGAAGAGAAAGCTCTTCAACTTAGCTTAGGTTAGATTATTTATTTATTACACAGAACAGAAGGTCCAAGGTACAAAATAATAAGTAACAGAGTATACATAAATATACAATACATACAAGAGATAATAAAAAAATAAAAATAAAATCGACGAAGAAGAAGATGACACGTGTCAAAGATCACAGAGATCTAGGAAAACAATACCATCGACAAAAGAGGAAAGGATGTAAGAAAAGGATCGAGCTGTGCTGGTAGGCCATTTAGGAGCGCCATTGCCGTTGTACTAAATTGAGTGCTCGAAGCTTCACAAGTATCAACCGGGATCATAAACAATCGATGCCTACGAGCACGGGTGTACTTATCTGGAACATAGAGCTTAAAACATTCAAGAATCCCAGGGTTGTGAATTGAACCGCGAAGAAGAAGGAATGAATGTTTGAGAGCAGCAATTTTCCTCCGGGACTCTAGCGAATGGAAAGAAAGCATCCCTAGAAGAAAAAGAGTTGGGTAATGTTCGGAATTTATTGTATTGAATGGATAGTTGCCGTAAATATAAAAATATAGACGTCGGAGATTTTTTAAATTATTTTTTTCGAGCATGAAAATGTATTTGGATTTATTGGGATTCCAAACTAAGCTCCCATATTCCAGAAGAGATAGAACGAGTGAAGAATAGAGAGTGCGAAAAATTAGAGGGTTATGAAATTGACTAGCCTGGCGGGTGATGAATCCGAGAAGTTTATTGGCGCGTGAAGTTAAATTGATTATGTGAGTATGGAAAATGAAGAATGAATCGTAGGTTATACCTAGATCCTCGACAACTGCTACTCTGTCGAGCAATGTTCCGAAGAATTGGATTTTTAGATTAAGAGATCATAACATAATCTATAGATAACTTTGGTTGTACTTACATGGGCTTTTTGCCGATACAGTATGCTATGCCATCGACGATGTAAGCAGGCACCAGGTGCAGCCAGAACATGAACAGCGTGTTTATGCTCTGGTGCTTGTTGAGGTAGAATACGTAATGCCAAATGGACAGTCGGCTGGGCACGTCGTAGCCGTACATCTTTATCAGCTTCATGAACCTATCTGCGAAGAATACAACAAGAAGAACGTGTTTTAGAAGGATAACTGGATTTACTCGTATGCAAACTAACCCTAAGTACATTTTAACATTCTCCTCTCCCTCAAAAGGTTGTTGTTCAGTCGCGTGATGGCAGGATTAGGAGCAGATTGCACAATGAAATTTATTAACGATAAAACTTTACAAATTTAGGGCTCGACCTAGTCGCAGCATTGGGCCGAGCCACAATACAATATGCTCTCGCCGACGGGCGGGACACAACTGATGCCCTCGTGATGGCTCTCATCCGGCGCCACAATCGGCGGTCTATATGAATAGTCCCAACTGCCATATAATAAAATATAGCGGACACATGCATGTACGACAAGCGAACAGAAATAAGAGACGAAAAAAATCACATTGATATTTATTTACGATAAAACTTTACAAATTTAGGGCTCGACCGAGTGACAGCATTAAGCCGAGCCACAATACAATATGCTCTCGCCGACGGGCGGGACACAACTGATGCCCTCGTGATGGCTCCCGCCCGGCGCCACAATAGGCGGTCTATATGACTAGTCCCAACTGCCATATAATAAAATATGGCGGACACATTCGTGTACGACAAGCGAATAGAAATAAGAGACGAAAGATTGTTTATCGAGGTTTTCGGTGCCAGTCAGCAAGGACTCTATTATGCTGATGTCAATTTTTACGGCGAAAATTCCGCGTTTTATCAATGCGGCTTCCCAGTATGAAGTTATGGCGCAGAGACGTGGAATCTAACAGCAGGTCTTACACATAAAATAAAGGTCATCCAACGTTCCATGGAGGAGTGTATGTAAAAGATAAAATCTTAAACTTTGATATCCGAAGAATAACTTAACCCTTTCTTTACGGCTCGGTGGAATACGAATTATACTGTCAATACGGCGTGAAGTTTTAAACCTTTTTTTGCTTAAAACTAGTATTTGAAGAATAAATGTACTTATCTGACCTATTTTCATATATCACATTGGTTCTTGTATTCTTAAGCTATCATATGATGCATAAAAAACTATTATATTTAACAAACGTTCATTATGTAACTCCATACATGTGGTGGCATTGACACATGTGGCTTACAGAAAAATCGCTCCTCTGACAAAACTGTAAAGAATACATGTAGGTTGATAAAGGGAATGACTGCACTTCCAATTTCTTATCGTAGATGTCACGATGAGTACTGAAAGCAGCAAAACGATATATCACGTCAAACAATGTCAACGGTCGGGGAATCTTTGACGGCATATACCGATAGCCGATGCGGAAGGGTTAATACATGAAAAAGCTGTCTTTTATACTGGATTCTTATATACAAGTCTTACCCTTAAAATAAAGGTCACCCAGCATGCTATGGAGACATCCATGGATGAGTGTCGCTAAAAGATAGAATTCTAAACGAGGATATCTGCAAAGAAACTTAAAAGGTACCTACTCTCTAAACTTTTTAGTGTTTGCCTCCCGCAATAAGTTCACCCAATGGCTCTAAGCTCCTCGGAGAAAGGGACTTACCCCACTTGATTGGCCTCTGTGTTGAGCTGATGTAGTTATAGATGGGGATTTCCCGCTCGTCGGGCTTAGTGCCATATTCTTCCCAACCATTCTCGCGGCTCATTGGCGTCTCCTTGTTAGGTGAGTCGTGGTTCTTTCCAGTCTAGAAATAATACAATTTAAATATCAAAAGTGATGGGCCACAAAGTCTGCATGCCCGATAGGCCTAATACACCTCTATCTTACTCTTGTACTGGCAGTCCCAGAGAATGGCCAAAGCTTATAAAACATGTTCGACGGAGGTCCTCTCGGTTACTAGGGATTGTCCCTCTGGATCTGGAGGTGCAGCGACGGGCTGCTTTATACAACCTACGTCGCGGTTGTGCGTCTAAGATTGGAGATATCGTACTACAGCCCAGCGCTTCTCCCAAACCCATTAAAAAGCTTTGTGCTGATGCCCTTACGGCCGCATGGCAAAAACGTTAGTTATCTTCCACCAAAGGTAGAACTACCTTTCTGTTATTTCCGGACATTTACTTCAAACTAACTGTTAAATGAATAAGCCCTGATCACTGGTCTACCCAACTAATGACGGCACGGCGCTTTTAATGACAGATTATACACATTTAATATAGTTCAAACCCTAGTTGCCCCTGTGGCGCTCCCTTCCAGACCTCAGAGCACATTTTCTGGGAATGTCAGTTCCTCTTGTTAGAAAGAGGAGTCCTTTTCGATGCAGTTCGAGGGAATCGCCTCGGCCCTATCGGGCATGCAGACTTTGTGGCCACTACAAAAAAAAATTACGCATTTACAATCTTTGCTTGTATTTTCGGTGAGAGAATCTATCTTCCATCTCCATCTCTTTACAACCCATGAATGCGATTCTAATCTCTAAAACGGGTTCTTTCTTTTAGCACTTCTGTGCAGTGGCCACAATTGTTCAGAGGGGACTCCCTCTGGACTTATCAGTTGTTAACTGATCATAATCTGAATGAGCGCTTCATCAAGGAAACTTAACTGTCCTCCGGTGTGATTCGGGTGTGAGGTGGGTTAAGTCCAGTCCCAGAGAATGTGCTCTGAGGTGTGGAAGGGGGCGCCACATGGGCAACTAGAGTTCGAAACTAAATAAAAATATGCAAGGCTGTCATTTCCGCTTCACATCTCCCCACAAAATTAAGCAATCGTACCCCCAATATTCTAACTTTTCTTCTTCATAGTATCAATCCAGTGGATTGGTTTGCAGCAACAGAATCTTGCATTTTGATCTCCATTCCTCTCGGTCCTCCGCAACCCTCTCCAGCTCAGCATAAGAGCTACAATTCATGTCCTCGAACACTTGCTGCAAATACTCCTGTCTAGGGCACCCTCAGTTTCTACCCTCAACCATCCCCTCCACAATGTCGTGAAGAAGACCATCGTGGCGCATGATGTGACCGATCCATCGGGCTCGCCTCTCTAATATGGTTCTTATTAGGTGCCTATCTTCCTTGATTAGCCTGGGAACCTAAATGTTTGTGACGTGGTCTCTCTAGGAAATTCCGAGTATTCTTCTGTATGACCACATCTCAAAGGTCTCTGGTCTTTTTTTATCACTTTCAGATAAGCACCATGTCTCACAGCCGTACATCAAGATGCTCCAAGCAAATGTTTTGGCAAGTTGCTTGCGGAGCCTTAAATTAATATTCTTTTACTCAAGATTTTTTTCTAGCTATTATCCAGCTGCATTGGCTTTAGGTAAGATGCACGTTTACTTACGTCGTAGGCAGCGACTATAGTCATGTTGACTACGTAGTCGACTGGAACGATGTCTGCGTGAACGTTGGGGTCACAGTGGAGGGTTCTTAGAAGGCCTATGGCGGCTCCAAACACGACCTAAACAACGAAAAAATAATATTTGATTTAATATTAAAAAGGAGCACCACATACTAGTACATTGCTACCAATCTTTAACCATTTCGTTACGGCTCGGTAGAATACCAATTATATCCGGCGTGAATTTTTGAAAAAAAAATTTTTCTTAAAACTAGTATTTGAAGCATAAATGTACTTATGTGACCTATTTTCATATATCATATTGGTTCTTCTATCGTTTAGCTATAGAAACGTTCATTATGTAACTTCAATATACATGTGGTGGCATTGACACATGTGGTTTACAGAAAAAATTCCTCATGTGACGAAACCTTACGATATTTATTTACATGCTTTACAGATTCCTGTAAAGAATACATGTAGGTTGATAAAGGGATGACTGCACTTCCAATTTCATACCGTATATGTCACAATGAGTACAGAAAGTAGCAAAACGATATATCACGTCAACCAATGTCAACGGTCGGGGAATCTTTGGCGACATATGCCGACAGCCGATGCGAAAGGGTAAATGTTCGGTGACTTTGTCGAGCGATCTCCTTTTTCTTACATTATTTAATGCATTTTATTATTATTGAATAAATGTATTACAGGGTAAAACAATCCATTCTTTTAAAAATAAAACTATATTTAACAATGTTCATAAATACATTGGAATGTATTTGTCTTATGTCGAATGACATTCGACATAAGGCTCACCGGAATAATGACCATGTCGAATGACATTCGACATAAGACTCACCGACTAATGACCATGTCGAATGACATTCGACATAAGGCTCACCGGAATAATGACCATGTCGAATGACATTTGACATAAGACTCACCGACTAATGACCATGTCGAATGACATTCGACATAAGGCTCACCGGAATAATGACCATGTCGAATGACATTCGACATAAGGCTCACCGACTAATGACCATGTCGAATGACATTTGACATAAGGCTCACCGGAATAATGACCATGTCGAATGACATTCGACATAAGACTCCCCGACTAATGACCATGTCGAATGACATTTGACATAAGGCTCACCGGAATAATGACCATGTCGAATGACATTCGACATAAGACTCCCCGACTAATGACCATGTCGAATGACATTTGACATAAGGCTTACCGGAATAATGACCATGTCGAATGACATTCGACATAAGACTCACCGACTAATGACCATGTCGAATGACATTTGACATAAGGCTCACCGGAATAATGACCATGTCGAATGACATTCGACATAAGACTCACCGACTAATGACCATGTCGAATGACATTTGACATAAGGCTCACCTGAATAATGACCATGTCGAATGACATTCGACATAGGGCCGGAAAGGGTTAATTCAATTAATTTAAGAAATGATCAGTAATAAATACATAAAAAATGTCAGTAAATATAAATAATTGGCAGTAGAAAAATAATAAATTGGCAGTATATAATTAATGAATACAAAATAACAATAAGTTAGATTAGTTTCTTTTTTATGTGCTAATTGTTCATAAATTTACATAAATTATTGACAGTGCTTAGTATATTACTGACATTTTAATTTTATAACTGACCAAATTCGTACTGACACAGTGAATACTACCAATTTATTAAATCTACTGCCAGTTTATTAAATTTACTTCCAATTGATTTAATTTACTGACAAAACTTTAAATTAGTTACTGAACAATTGAATATAGGTTTTTAATATGGCCACCGGGCGCCCGTCATCGCTGACACCCGGCGCCGCAAGTGCCGATCTACAGAATTACACCTATCAAACAAGCAATACGGTGGCACATGCATGTCCGACGAGCGAACAAAAATATAAGACGAATGACCGTATATTGAGGTTTTTGGCACCAGCTGGTAAGGGCTATATCATGATGATATCAGATATTTAGTAAAACTATACAATTTATAAAATAATAATATTAATAACAAGAAACACTCACCCCCGTAGGTCCATACAAGTTGTCTATCCATCCTTGAACTGGTTCTTTTGCTGTTGCCACAACTAAAAATTACAATATAAGCATATTAACCCTTTCGTTACGGGTCGGTGGAATACAAATTATACTGTCAATACGTCGTGAATTTTTCAACCCATTCTTTTGATTAAAACTAGTATTTGAAGCATAAATGTACTTATCTGACCTATTTTCATATATCACATTGGTTCTTGTATCCTTAAGCTATCATATGATGCATTAAAAACTATTATATTTAACAAACGTTCATTATGTAACTCCATACATGTGGTGGCATTGACACATGTGGCTTACAGAAAAATCGCTCCTCTGACAAAACCTAAGCCGGGCCAACCTCAATCGGACTCTCGTCACGGTCGGGGGACAACTACTCACCGGCCCCGAGCGCCGCGGTCGGTCACACTCAGCGCCGCAAGTGGCGATCTCTATAACTAACGTCAGTCCCTTGCGTTAAGCGAACAGAAATGAGAGACGAAAGATTGTATATCGAGGTTTTCGATACCAGTCAGCAAGGGCTATATCATGTTGATGTCAATGTAAAGGGAGAATATTCTGTTTAACTTACTGATAGCAGGCCTCACAACTATAACTGGTAACCCTTTGCCCATCTCTTTGACCGCGTTCTCAGCGATGACTTTGGTGAATGCGTATGTGTTGGGGAATTGACCCAGTAAACTGAAAAAACAAATCAATCCGAATGAATTTTACATGCATTAAAAAACATTTCAAATTAAACAACAGCACAAACAAAACTAGAATACTTTGATATCCTCCTCTCCGAATTTGATATCGAATTACTGGGTGACAGAATGCAGGAGCAGATTGACAATACAAAGAACTTGTTTTTGGTTCATAATTCACGTTAATTTCTCTAGCACTTGCTTTTTCTTCCAACCGGTATGGCTCTCGCCAATAGGCGTTTGCCATACCGGTTGCGAGCGAGCTGCCAACTGATGGCGCACTCTGACATCTAGCGCTGCCAAGACAGTCGCGGCAAAAAAGCGAATTAAAGATGACAGTTTCACCAACATGAAATGGAGCAACTGTCATAACAAATAAAATGGCGTATGCAAACGGCTGCGTAATATTATATAATTAAAACTAACATTATAAGATGTGCATGTCAGGCGAGCGAACAAAAATAAGAGACATAAGAACGTTTTTCAAGGCTTTACGGCATCAGCCTAAAAGTGTATCAAGCTGATATCAACTTACACGAGTAGAGTTGAACCTAGTTATTTCTTTCTCGCTTTCATTGCTTTTCGGTATATGTAATTCATTATTTTTTAATGGTTTCGGCAAACACTCTTAAGACACAATGTTAAATAATCCCGCATAAACTTTTCCCAGATTTATAATTTTATTCGATCTTTCATCTATCCCATCACAAATATTATTCCTATTAACCATTTTTTTGCAAGACTCTCAGTAAATATTCGTTAATATTACATTATGGAAACACGCAACACGGCAATGAAGTTTGAGTCATGCTATGTTGCTATAAGAAACATTGTTCAATATATATAATCGTGTCGGAAACAGCTGGGTCAGATCCTGTCTGCCCAGAAGTGGGCGACGTCGATGGCGTTATTCCCGGCCATCATCAGGTCCTCATGTGTGCAGCTACTCGGACACAGTGCGCACTCCAGAAGGTGTGACAGGGTCTGCTCTGCACCGAAGTCAAATTCAGTTGGTCCGCTGTAAAACTGCCAGGCATTCATTTGTGTCCTCGTCTTGCTAACTCCGGTCCGAAGTCTGTTAAGGGGCCTTCATATATTCCACGCCTGGTCATGTCCAGGGGCTAGGTCCTCTTTCGGGGCAATCCAAGTATTCCCTTCAGTTGCTTCACATGTTCAGCCGCATGGTGGCTTCAGGTATCATCAGTTCTGATGTTCTATGACTGTAGAAAACTACTTGAAATGAAAAATATTGATAACTTACACAGGTGTCATGTTGTGGAGTAACTCTTCGTCCAAAGTCTCTGCCAGTTGAATGATTTTATCTGCTTGTATAGGAGGGTCATAGAATCTGAAATAACAAGCAAACAATTAAATATATACCACGGGTATTAAAAAAAACAAAATATGAAATATATTTGGGTCATTTTTTATGAAATAACAAGGCTTCTTATAAAGGGTCCGCCAAATAACTTTTTTTTTTTGAAAATGGGGCGCAAAACATCGAGTGTAGCTTCGGCTGTGTGGCACGTAGCGCCGGCTTGTTAAAACCGAATATTGCCAATGTCCTCTTTTTCAATTTTTGTGAACAAAAATGGCCCGATAACGATCGTCATTGACTGTAACGGCCACTTCTTGGTCATTTTTGAAGAAAAATGGCCTGATTATTAAAGTAATGTCGCAATATTTTCCAGCGTTGTTCAAGCGTATACACAACCATATTCATTTAGCGGAAAAATAAAACTAATTACCTGTCAAATCAAACATGAGCTAAGTGTTACCATTCACAAAATAAGCACTAGTTAAAAAAAAAACGTTAGATGGCGGACAATAGCATTATTTTCAAAGTAATGTCTCAATATTTTTCAGCATTGTTTAAGAGTATACACAACCATATTCGTTTAGCGGAAAAATAAAACTAATTATCTGTCAAATCAGACATGAGCTAAATGTTTTCATTTACGAAATAAACACTAGTTGAAAAAAAAACGTTAGATGGCGGACCCTATATTAGAACAGAACATTTTGGTGCCTCAACCGATATGAAATCAACATGTTAAAATCGGGAAGATATTTTCAGCTTTTGTGTGACAGAAGAAATGTTGCGACAATACACGTTTTTATTTCATATTGATGTTTTGAAGCCCTTTAATACTGATGCTTTCCGAATTTGATATCGATTTACTGGTTTGATTTATAAACATGTCTCCCATTGGATTTTTCAGCATAATGAAATCGGCGCTAGAGAGTGGCGATTGCCATGTGCTGTCTGTGGGCAACAGCAGCTGGGCTTTCTGGAAGAAAGACTCTAAGTATGACGAACTTGAACTGTTCAGTCCGCATGGGAAGGCGCCGCAGACGAGGTGAGCCCCCGGTCTTTCGTATTCCATAAGGTTTCAATCGGGCGGCAAAGTTCAGTAGTAAATGCGTTTGTTTGTCATTCAGACGGTTCAAAACTGGACCAAGCTTGATTTTTTTTTTAAATAATTTCATCAGATCAAAGCTCTATAGATGCCCCCAGTATGACATAGCCATTCGCGAAATGTGCCCCAACCACGTCCACATTCTTCTCTAAATGAACTATTGTATTGATATCCTCCTCTATGAATTGGTTATCGAATTAATGTGTGACAGGATGCAGGATCAGGTTCACAACACAAATAACTTATTTTCGTTTAACAATTCGCGTTTATTTGTCAAGCACTTGCTTTTTCGTCACCCGGGCGCACGCCTAAGGGCGTTCGCCATAACGGTCGCGAGCGAGCTCCAACTGACTGCGCGCTCTGACATCTGGCGTCGGCAATAGTCGCGGCAGACAAGCGAATTAAAGATGACAGTGGCCAACATGAAATGGACCAACTGTCATAACAAATAAATTGGCGTATGCAAACACACCGTGTATTATTATATAACTAAAACTAATATTGTTAAATGTGCATGTCGGGCGAGCGAACATAAATAAGAGACAAAATATCGTTTTTCGAGGCTTTACGGCATCAGCCTAAAGAAGCTCTATCAAGCTGATATCATTGTTTTCAATCCCTTTAATACATTCCTACACCGTTCATCCGATTAATATGAAACTTTTGCTTTTAGGACTGTAAAGAGAATAGGGTATTGAATTTTTTATTTAATTACAAAAATGAATTGATTATTTATAAAAATTATATTATCATTTCGTTAGCCCCCTAAAACTAGAGGACTCTGCGAAATGCCTTATGATCACAGGTTCGATGAAAAGAAAATTCTGATCTATCTCCTTCTCGTGGTGGACTACATGCGACTACATCAGTCGGCCAATATAGACAGGGACCGAATGTTGGCCGGAATAAGCTAACACCCAGCTAACCTCATCAGGTCAAGCTGGTTAGGGCACTCTATTGTCCTGGAGGTAGTAAATGCCCTCCTAAGGCAGATGAACCTTTATGGTCAACGGCATTAGGATGTGGAAATAAAGGGGAAAATACCACATTAAAGGTCTTAAAGACATCCCATGTGTTAGCAAAAAAAAAAGATTGCATCTCAAGTATATTGTAGCGCTTATGCTGAGCTGAAAAGGGTTGCGGAGGACCGAGAGGAATGGAGATCGAGATGCAAGATTCTGTTGCTGCAAACCAATCCACCGGATTGATACTACGAAGAAAGATCAACTCTCAGGCATCGCCCCACCAAACATACGGCGAGAAGTCACCACCAAGAAGGAGCTCACCAAAGCAACCCACGACACACTCCACCATATGTTTTGGTATCAAAAGATAACCACACGACTCAAACCAAGAAGACGTTTCCTACAGAGAAGCGCAACTGCGGGGAATACTTGGATTGCCCCGAAAGGAGACCTAGCCCCTGAACACGACCAGGGGTGGAATATATGGAGGTCCCTTTACAGACTTCGGACCGGAGTATGCAAGATGAGGACACAAATGAAAGCCTGGCAGCTTTACAGCGGACCAACTGAATGTGACTGCGGCGCAGAGCAGATGCTGTCACACCTTCTGGAGTGTGCGCTGTGTCCGAGTAGCTGCACGCAGGAAGACGTGAGGATGGCCGGGAGTAACGCCATCGACGTCGCCCACTTCTAGGCAGGTTCTGATGTTTCCTACACGGTTATATATATAGTATTACTAAAGTCTTGCTTACTTTTCGTTGATCTCCTTGACGACACAGTTGGAGTACGCTGTAGATACGTGAACAAGAACCCTCAGTTTTGAAGTTTTTGCAGCAAGCCTGATGACCTCTCTAGTGCCTCTGACGTTTACAAGCACTGCATGCTTCATCCGCTCATCAAAGCGTACGGTGGCGGCTCCATGAAAGATGACAGTGACCTGGAAAACGTAACACAAAAAAAGTTAATATCCATTAAATAGATAATTATATTTCCTTCTAATTACACTTCCATGTCCGTCTCTTTACGACCCGTTGACAGCCTCCTCGCTAAGCTGTTTTTTTGTTTTGTTTTTTTTTTTACCTTAAAAACATGTAGAAAAAAATTTATAGTTGCGTATGTATCCTGCAAGGTTAGAATATACGTCTGAGAAATAGTTGAAAAACGTAGGAGCCTATTCCATATCAGCCTCGTTAACCGCTCTTGTAGTCCCGACAATATCCCTGATGAAGTTTAACAGCAAGGGACCGTCAGAACTAAGTAGCAATTCAGGTAAATCCTCCCAAGTAATGGAAGAGACTCCCAGGCGACAACACAGAATGCGTCTCCTGTTCACATGGATGATGCACTCCGGGAGAGAGTGTCTCACCGTCTGTTGCATGCCTGGATCACATGGACATGCGTCGCAAGAAGAGAAGCCAAATCGCTTTAGGAATTCTCTGAAAATTCCGTGTCCGGTAAGCGCTTGCGTGAGATGAAAGTCCACGGAGTTTGTCTTTTTCCACGTCAGTAAGTGTTTGATGGATGGAAAGAAAAGACTTGATTACTCCTCTCGAGGTTGATTCTTGATATGCTGTTATTGAATTGCTTGGTGGCAGGATGAGATCAGATTAACAACACAATATTTTTTTTCTGAAGCACATTGACATATATATTTTGATAACTTTACGAACTTCTGATCCGGACCTAGTCACAGCATTCAGGCCGGGCCAACAACAACACGACCTTTTCGCGGTCGGCACACAGCTGACTGAGCGCCGTGGTCGGTGACACC
This sequence comes from Glossosoma conforme, assembly GCA_022606575.1. Taxonomy (NCBI): domain Eukaryota; kingdom Metazoa; phylum Arthropoda; class Insecta; order Trichoptera; family Glossosomatidae; genus Glossosoma; species Glossosoma conforme. The sequence continues at coordinate 71,115 of JAGTXR010000339.1, forward strand.
CAGCGCCGCAAGCGGCGATCTATATAACTAGTTCTTCTATCCTTTAGATATTTAACAAAACTTCATTTTGTAACTCCATACATGTGGTGGCATTGACACACGTGGTTGACAGAAAAATCGCTCCTGTGACGAAACCTAACGATATTTATTTACATGCTTTACAAATTCCTGAAAATAATACATGAAGGTTGAGAAAGGGAATGACCGCGCTTCCAATTTCCTAACGTAGATGTACTGAAAGATGAGTACTGAAAGAAGCAAAATGATATATCACGTCAACCGATGTTAACGGTCGGGGAATCTTTGACGGCATATGCCAACAACCGATGCGAAGGGGTTATTATAGTACTATCCAAGTATATGCTATTTATATTTTTAGCATCGGAATATTGCGAAGCGCGCACGGGTGCGCTTACGGCGATCGTCGGTTTAACTTACCTCTTTAGTTATCCTTTCAAAGTCTTCATCACTCAGTCCAAGTCTGATGTTGGCAACGTCTCCAGATACGATGTCCAGCTTATCCATAAAGTTGGGAATTTCTGTTTTGAGTCTCACGTACAACTGAAACATTAAATCATATTGAATATATTTGTGGACTGCAGAATAGGGTGTCACGACCTATCGTCCTCAGACTATTCGTTCAGCGACTCATCGGTAACGATATTTTATTACTTTATAAATTACTGAATATTTATACCGATATTCAACAACAGAAACACATAAAAAATGTACCGGTGGTCATAGCTCAATGGTCAAAGCGTTTGCTTTGCAAGCCAAAGGTAGTGAGTTCGATCCCCGACGGAGATTAAAAAAAAAGTATTTTTAATCGATTAATGAGCTATAAAATACCCCCGGTTGGCGTGAATTTTATCCATCACCCTTAAAATGCCAGTCGTAGCCTATTAATTAAAATCGGTGGCAGACGAAAGTCGTCCCGTGAAGACCACCCATTCGTAGTAAATTCCTGTAATAATAAAGGATGAAGCGTGAATCTCGGGCTGTAGTCTATGACATTGGCGGATCAACACTCCACATGCAGCGCTTAGCCGTGTGCACCGTAGTAAGCGTCATAGAATTCCACAGATGAGACTTTAGAATTACTTTCACTATATGTCGGTATTCTCCTGTATGCGTTTACATAATTTAAAACTCTAATTAAAAAAACGGAGAAATGTCCCAATGTAAAATGGGTGTTAGATGTGCTTTTGTATGTAATAATTATAGGCCTTATTTTTGGGCTATATTTAGTTTGATTCGGTGATTTCCTATTGTTCTTTTTTCAAATTCAGAAGCAGACTGAAGTCGCGAAGCAGCTTTCTGAGATCCACACAGCCTCTCACATCCAGCCCTGAAAATGAGAGACTCCAGCTCTGGCAACAAGTCGCATCAGAGGAATTCATTACTCCAAAGGAAGGCCTCCCAACTGGCAAGAACCTTGACTGGCGGACTTGAAAATCCATGCACATATTAAAAACCGGAGTTGGTTGAACGAAGGACAACCTCGAGCGGTGGGAATTCTTCGGCAGGGAGAGTCACTATTGTGCGACTGTGGAGACCTGCAGACCGCCTCACACCTAAGATCCTGCTCCATGTGCCCATCAAGCTGCACATCTCAGGACCTAATGCTGGGCAACACGCGAACTGTCGACGTTGCCAGATACTGGGCAAAAATAATTTGACGTCGCTGACACGAAGAGAAAGAAGAAGATTTTCAAAGAAATTGGCACATAAAATAATGATTTTGTAATTTGTTTTTAATACTTACGGGATCTGCAAATTGTTCTTTGAATCTTTCCATTATTTCTTTTCCTTTCTTGGGTCTTGCCAGGATGAAGATCTTTTTAACACCTGGACATGATCTGAAAATAATATATATAAATGTAAAAGTAAGAAAAAAACATTTTCCTTCGAAAAAAATATGTATTATGAAGTGTACGGTCATTGAACCAAATGCAATACGACGAAGACACAAAGTTTTTTTTTTTTTTGCCAAATTCGTACTTTATCTGGAACATATTGCCACTACATATTACCACTATTCAGTTTTCGCAGCTGCCATCATCCATGCCTCTCCCGAAACATACCTGCACCCGAATTTTGACCTGGGAACATAGGTTATTCTTTTCCAAAAGCAAGCTCCATCAACATCCTTGGAGTATCAACCTCGAATAACGTCCAACATTACGAGTTAATTAAAGTATAAAGCCGCTTAAAAAATACTAGGTGTATTATATGGATCACTGATTTCAACGATAAACAACTTGTTCTTCTATATAAAGGACAAATCCGATCTATCCTTGAATACGGCAGTCACCTTTGGATTGGAGCCCCAAAATACCTTCTAAACTTAATTGTCTCAGTTCAAAGATGATAAATTTGTTTGAAAAACAATGACACTCTTACGTCCAACCTGCAATCAATGGAACACAGGCGTAAGATTTGTTCACTTAGTCTTTAATACCGTTATTACCACGGTCACTGCTCTTCGGAACTTAAACAGCTAATTCCTCCTGCACCCACCCACAACCGACAAACTCGTCTTATACTTGCTGAACATCCATATACTGTTAATGCGTGTCGACCAAGAGCTGGCAGATTCCAAAAAAGTTCCTTCCTTAATGCCACCTGTAAGCTTTGGAATGCTCTTCCAGCGTCTGTGTTTCCTCCTTCCTACAATCTGGATCTCTTCAAGAAAAAGATAAATCTACACTTGAATTCTTCCCAACGCACACACAAACACGAACATAACACACTTTTCCCGCATGCAGCGTCCAGCCTCCCTGGCTGAACGTCATAGAGTGCACTGGTCTTGACCGACTGTGCTCTCCTGCATGCGATTACATAAAAAAGTAAATGTGCTTCTCGACGAGTTCTTTGCTTTGGTGACCAGCTGTCTCATCCATCGCCAAGCATCCCGATGACGATCCCGGCAATCTGGAGTCCTCTTTACCGGTTGAATTCTCGTGCATAAAGACGCAATGTCTTACAAAACTAAGGCGTTTAACTAATGCATCACCCTGTATTAACTTATAGCGCAGAGACGTAGGATCTAACAGCAGGTCTTACACATAAAATAAAGGTCACCCAGCGTGCTATGGAGAGATCCATGAGAGCAGTGTCGCTAAAAGATAGAATCTGAAACGAAGAAATATGCAGAAGAACTCGAGTTAGTGGATGCTACCCAACGAATAGGCACACTCAAGTGGCAATGGGCAGGAAATATCTGTCGAAGAGACGATGGTCGATGAGGAAGAAAAGTATTGGAATGGCGCATAAGAACTGGCTTGCCGGTGGTCATAGCTCAATGGTTAAAGCGTTTGCTTTGCAAGCCAAAGGCCGTGGTTTTGATCCCCGACAGAGGTTAAAAAAAAAGGATTTTTAATCGATTTCTGAGCTCTAAAATACCCCCGGTTGGTGTGAATGCGGTTGATGCATCACCCGTAAAATGACAGTCATAGCCTATTAATTAAGCTATTCTGGAGAATGCCTTCCGTGACGCCTTCAATGCTTGGAAATTGCGCTGGCAGCGCTGCATCGACGCAGAAGGAGCCTACTTTGAAAGTTTTTAAAGACTTGTAACGATTGGCTCAATATTTTTTTTTAAATCAACTCAAGTCCTATAACTTCCCGGACAAACCCTGTACACCATGGTAAGCGTCATAGAATTCCACAGATGAGACTTCAGAATTACTGTCACCATCTGTCGGTATTCTCCTGTATGTGCTTACATAAAGAAAAACAAAGCATTGGCCGACCCCCTACAATATGGACTGACGACATAAATTGAATAGCGAGAGTGACCTGGATGCGGAAGGCGGAGGATCGAAGAGGATGGAGACTCATGCGGGAGGCTTTCGTTCAACAGTGGACGGATACAGGCTGACGATGACATAAAGACGAAACATACCTGAGCAGCTTCTCTATGAGGACCTTCCCCATGAATCCCGTAGCACCTGTGACGAAGATGGTGCTATCATTGTAGAAGTCTTGCACAGGAGATGGTTGTTCTCTTACCACCATGTCTCTGTAGGAGATGTCTCCGCCTTCGCATTCTCCCATTCTGAAACAATGGCAAACTTAATAAAGACTGCAGTTTATGCTAATTATTTATATATATATATATATATATATATATACATATATGGATGAAGGGGTGACCCAAAAATAATATTTTTTTATTTTTAAGACTGACCCCCTCATTTTGTGTGAATAATGTCCAAATAATTGTAAAAAAAATTACCGTCATTAAAACCACGGGAAAAGATAGCGATATCAATATATATTAGGGTGACCCAAAAAAATATATTTTTTTATTTTTAAGACTCACCCCCTCATTTTGTGTGAATAATGTCCAAATAATTGTAAAAAAAAAATATCCCGTCATTAAAACCACGGGAAAAGATAGCGACTTGCATCGGAACATGTCAGTACTAAATTCTAAGGCGCGTGAAAGCTGACTTAGGATGGGCTCTTTAATACTGGTTTGTTTTATCAGGATACGCATTATTTTAATTCAGTCAACATATATGTGTAGCAACGCAGTTATAAAAGGCGAATATTTTAATTGGGTACGTAAAACATTAAATTACCAGGTCAAATCATCCTTCTAATAGAATGGCTCTTGAAGTGCAATGTTAGAAGAATTCTTAATATTCGTGTTTGCATTATTTTTTGGGAAAAAGAACGTCTACCGAATATATTTTACAAAAACTTGAAAAATGAGGATCACAACCGGCATGCAATTTTTTTTTTCATAGTAAACTCTTTTTACAGCATCTTATATCACACAACATCTAGAAACATAGTAATTCAAAATCACTTCTTCTTCGTAGTATCAATCCGGTGGATTGGTTTGCAGCAACAGAATCTTGCATCTCGATCTCCATTCCTCTCGGTCCTCCGCAACCCTTTTTTCAGCTCAGCATAAGCGCTAAAATTCATGTCTTTGAATACTTGCTGCAAATACTACCGTCTAGGCCGCCTTCTACAGTTTCTACCCTCAACCATCCCCTTTACAATATCGTGAAGAAGACCATCGTGGCGCATGATGTGACTAATCCATCGGGCTCGCCTCTCTGAGATGGTTCTTATTAGTTGCCTATCTTCCTTGATTATTCTGAGAACCTCATTGTTCGTGACGTGGTCTCTCCAGGATATTCCGAGAATTCTACTTTTTTTTTAAAGATTTTAAGATCATCAGTGAATAATAGGCACGAGGAGTGGGTAATACAATTAACAATATCATTGAAGAACACAAGAAATAGAAGGGGATCTAAGACAGAACCTTGAGGCACTCCAGAATATGCAGAGAATGGGAGAGATTCATATCCACCGTAGTCTACAAATTGTTTACGATGGGAAAAATAAGAAGAGAAGAATTTAATAAGCATAGAAGAGGCACAGAAAGCGCTCAGTTTACTAAGAATTAAGTCGTGATTAACACGGTCGAATGCTTTGGAAATGTCGGTATAAATTGAGTCGACCTGGCAGCTAGGCTTGGAACTAAGTGAATATGCGATAAATTTATTGTATGCTAACAGGTTAGTAACTGTAGATTTACCACAACGAAAACCGTGTTGTCTATCTGAAAGACGGCACTCTAACTGTCTCGAAAGGGAGCGGTGAATTAATATTTCCAATAGCTTAGCGGGAGAAGACAGAAGGGCGATAGGCCTGTAATTACTGATATCATCCAAAGATCCTTTCTTATGGACCGGACGTATTCTCGTTGTTCCCCATACAGGCGGGTGTGCACTGGTGCGATAGCAGAGATTAACAATATATTTTAAAGGCTCAAGTAACGCGGCAGAGCATCCCTTAAGTACGAAGGACGGGACTTTGGAAGAAGTTAACGAAAAGCGAACTCCATATCAGTTGAGGTAATTTCATAGAGTTGAAGATTACTAGAGGCAGATGGGAGAAATAGAGATATATATATTTATTTATATTTTGAATTGCACAAGTGATTAGTATGACGGACATAAAATGTACTTAAGTAGCTTATATAAACAGTAATATTTTAGTTTTGCGCTAGCAATCGCAAAACTTACAAGTACTATATAAGTATATATATATAATGTATAATATACCTTTATGTAATTGCGAAAAATCTATAACTAACGTGCATAGTTCGTGGTTTGAATCCCAGCGCGTGCTTTTTATTTTTCTCCGAAATTGACGAGATAAATCTCGTAAAATATGATATTTAATGTAGATTCGTATGTGTGTATCAATTTATCAAGACCTTGGTTAAAAATTGTACGCAAAAAACATCACGATATTTGTTAATAGAATGAGGATTTATGGTTTTTTTATGTAGAACTCACAATCACTAGGTTTCAAGTCGGCTAACATGCATTTGCAATGCACATGTCTTGTTTCTGCAAGTGGCTTACCTTCATTTAAAATCCGGTAAATCTAGTCATAAAATTTTTTTTTTTATTACGTTAGTTTTTAACTTTTTCTTCTATATAAAGGACAAATCCGACCTATCCTTGAATACGGCAGTCACTTATGTGTTGAGACATGAAATACCTTCTAAACTTAATTGACTCAGTTCAAAGAAGAGCAATTCGTTTGATAAACAATGACACTCTTAAGTCTAACCTGAAATCAATGGAACACAGGCGTAAGATTGGTTCACTTAGTGTTTTCTACCGTTATTACCACGGTCGCTGCTCTTCGGAAATTAAAGAATTAATTCCTCCTGCACCCACCCACAAACGACAAACTCGTCTTACACTTGCCGAACATCCATACACGGTTAATGGGTGTCGACCAAGAACCGGCAGTTTCCAAAGTTACTTCTTTTATGCCATCGGTAAGCTATAGAATGCTCTTCCAGCGTCTGTGTTTCCTCCTTCTTGCAATGTGTATCTCTTTAAGAGACAGATAAATATACAAGTGCAATCTCCCCAGCCCACACACAAACACGAACACAAAACACGTTTCCCGTATGCAGCGTCCAGCCTCCCTGGCTGAGCGTCATAGAGTGCAATGGTCTTGATCGGCTGTGCTCTCCTACATGCGATTGCATAAAAAAAAATGATTGTATTCACGAGACGACTTTTGTCTACCACTCATTTCGATTGATAGGCTATGATTGGTATTTTAAGTGTGAGGGATCAAATTCGACAAAAAAAAATATTTTACCGGCTTATAAGCTCCATATACTAGTATATCACAGGTTTGTGTGAAATTGATGCTTCCTGATAAATATTCTTCTTATGTCGTCAGTCCATCTTGCAGGGGGTCGGCCAATGCTTCGTTTGCCAGTTCTTGGGCGCCATTCAAATACTTTTCTTCCCCATCGACCGTCGTCTCTTCGACAGATATGTCACATTGCCACTTGAGTGTGCCTATTCGCTGGGTAGCATCCACTACTTGAGTTCTTGTGCGTATTTCCTCGTTTCGGATTCCATCTTTTAGCGACACTCTGAGCATGGATCTCTCCATAGCACGCTTATGAATAAAATATAAGAATAGCGGGAGTGACCTGGATGCGGAAGGCGGAGGATCAAAGAGGATGGAGACTAATGCGGGAGGCCTACCTTCAACAGTGGACGGACACAGGCTGATGATGATGATGATGGATATTATAAAATGGACGATGCGTGAATTTAAGTCTGTAGTCTATGACGTTGGCTTTTTGATTTTTGGTCACGATTAATCTAATTATATGACTTTTTCAGTAAAAACATGTACGCAGTACGAGAATATCAACGTATGGAATGTGTTGTTCTGTTAGAACGATGTGGTTGTAAGGTGTTATTAAAGCATAGTATGTAACAGTTTGGTTGCGTCATACGCTACAGCAGGTAGTCTACAAAAAGTGTTATGGCGATCAAAAAAACTTACCTTCAAATGTATCTATATTGACCGCTGTGACGCCGTAACAGGCAGGGCCGAGCTCAGCAATATATACATTGATATCAGCTTGATATAGCTCTTTTAGGCTGATGCCGTGAAGCCTCGAAAAACGATCTTTTGTCTCTTATTTTTGTTCGCTCGCCTGACACGCACATCTAATAATGTTAGTTTTAATTTTATAATATTACGCAGGCGTTTGCACACGCCATTGTATTAGGTTGGTGCACAAGTTTTGACCGTTTTTACATATACAAATAAACATTTTTTTTTTAGTTTTGAATTTTTATTTAACCAATTATGTAATTTCCGTCAGTTCTTATAACCTTCTCCTATCTTTCTATCTTCTTAATTATACCATTAGTGTGAAATTTCGTGGATTTTGATGCGAAAAGTGTAGTAAGGGATGTTTTTACCTGCTCTATTGTATCAAAAAAATTATCGATTTAATTATTACGATGATAACAATGATATAAATACTAGTTTCAACGCGAGTCGATCTGGGCCTAGCAATGGCGCAGTTCGCCGAGCGGTATGAATACCTGGGCATAGTTGGTTTCCAAGGTCCGCGGTTCGCATCCCGCTTCTGCCGTTATTTTTGTGCTTGGATTGACGCGTTGAAAAAAGAATTTTATGTATAGTATATGTATATTTAAGTAATAAAAAAATTATCTTTTTTTTTGCAGTGATCGGAATAAATGAAAATTGGAAGGAGCAAGATCTGGAAAATATGGCAGATGCTTGATAAGATCCCAATTCAACTCATTTAGGTTGTGTTGGGCCATCATCACGACAATGCGCAACCACATGTGGCATGATGACCCAACACAAGCTAAATGAGTTGAATTGGGATGTTGTCAAGCATCTACCGTATTGTCCAGATCTTACTCCTTACTATTTTCATTTATTTCGATCACTGCAAAAAAAAATAATGATAATTTTTTTGATACAATATTGCAGGTAAAAAAACATCCCTTACTACATTTTTCGAATCAAAATCCACGGAATTTTACACTAATGGTATTTATAAGTTGATATAAAGATAGGAGAAGGTTATCAGAACCGACGAAAATTACATAATTGATTAAAATAATAATATAAATCTATGAAAGCATGTTTAATTGTATTTGTAAAAAACGGTCAAAACTTTTGCACCAACCTATTACTTGTCATGACAGTTGCTTAATTTCATGTTGGTACAACTGTAATCTTTAATTTGTTTTTTTTTTCCGTGATTATCTTGGCGGCGCTAGATGTCAGAGTGTTCCGTCAGTTGGTAACTCGCTCGTGACTGGTATGGCAAACGCCATAACAGTTGGACGAATGAGCAAGTATTAGTATAAAAAACAAGTTCTTTGAATTGACAATCTGCTCCTGCATCCTGCCACTCAGTAATTCGATAGGCAACTTAGAGGGGAGAATATCAATACACAGGAGTAAGCTAAATTACGCTGCGGTCATGAAATTTTCTGTTGGTACCACCGTCAGTTGTAAAAATGGCTTGGTTGAAGGAACAATACGCTTTTGCAGTCGAGATGTATTTTTACAAAATTTCTAAATTATGGATTCTTCCCTGCCCCACCACAAAAATTGTGAATTACTGCCACGCTTATATATAGTGGGTCTTAAAATATCATGAAAAGTGTAGGTATGCTTAAAGCAAGGTAAGAAAAGGTGTGCCGGCAGGGATAGCTTAGTGGTTACAGCATTTGCTTGCCAAACCTAAGGTCTAGCGTTCGATCCTCACGGATATTAAAAAGACGATTTCTAAGCTCCTAAAATAACTGACAGATTAAGTATAGAATTAAGTAAATGATGACACAAGTGTTTTATTTGCAACAAATTTGATGGATAGAACCTCTCGCATCGGTTGTCGGCATATGCCGTCAAAGATTCCTCGACCGTTGACATCGGTTGGCGTGATATATCGTTTTGGTGCTTTCAGTACTCATTGCGACATCTACGGTAGGAAATTTCAAGTGCAGTCGTTCCCTTTATCAAGATACATGTATTCTTTACAGGAATCTGTAAAGCATGCAAGTAAATATCGTTACGTTTCGTCACAGGAGCGATTTTTCTGTAAGCCACGTGTGTCGATGCCGCCACATGTATGGAGTTACATAATGAACGTTTGTTAAATAAAAGAGTTTTTAATGCACCATATGATAGCTAAAAGATACAAGAACCAATGTGATATATGAAAATAGGTCAGATAAGTACATTTATGCTTCAAATACTAGTTTTAAGCAAAAAATATGGTTTGAAAAATTCATGCCGTATTCACAGTATAATTTGTATTCCACCGAGACGTAACGAAAGGGTTGAATATTACAAAAAACTAAGTTACAGCATTCTACGAGTACCAAAACTTCGGCTTAGACTTCCAGTACTGGCCTGATATTGAACCTATACCAAATCTCGTATGGTGCAATGCCAAGGTTATCCAAAAATTGTATTTATATCTTACATAAAGGTCTCCGTTGCTAACTACACATGAATTTTTATTTAATACGGCCGTTTCCTAATACGTGGCCAAGTTCACGTCCGTGATGCCAGTGATATGCTATGACAGCTACGCTTCCGGTTATGGTAATCCCACACTAACCAGAGCGTATTATTTAATTAAATTTAAATAAATTATGTAAGCATTTTAAAGAAATTTTGTGTATTTGCTTTTAACGTACATTCGGAATTAAATGTACCGAAGTTGACCATGAATGTTGTATGTAGTGACAGATTTCTTAAGTAAACTAGGTGTATTATATAGATCACTGGGGTATTTCAACGATAAACAACTTGTTCTTCTATATAAAGGACAAATTCGATCTATCCTTGAATACGGCAGTCACTTATGTGTTGAGACACAAAATACCTTCTAAACTTAATTGACTCAGTTCAAAGAAGAGCAATTCGTTTGATAAACAATGACACTCTTACGTCTAACCTGCAATCAATGGAACACAGGCGTAAGATTGGTTCACGTGGTCTTTTCTATCGTTATTACCACGGTCGCTACTCTTCGGAACTTAATGAACTAATTCCTCCTGCACCCACCCACAACTGATAAACTCGTCTTACACTTGCCGAACATCCATACACGGTTAATGTGTGTCAACCAAAAACTGGCAGTTTCCAAAGTTCCATCCTTAATGCCACAGGTAAGCTTTGCAATGCTCTTCCAGCGTCTGTCTTTCTTTCTTCCTACAATTTGGATCTCTTCAAGAAACAGATAAATATACACTTGAAATCTCCCCAACCCACACACAAACACGAACACAACACACGTTTCCCGCATGCAGCGTCCAGCCTCCCTGGCTGAGCCTCATAGAGTGCACTGGTCTTGACCGGGTGTGCTCTTCTGCATGCGATTACATAAAAAAGAAGCTAAATACGATCAAATTAGCCGGCGAATAAAGCTTAGTATTTAAAGCGTTTGCTTACTTAACCGAAGGTCGAGGGTTAGATCCCTGACAAAGATTAAATTTTTTCGATTTCTAAGCTCTAAAAATACCTCCGATTGGTGTGAATTTGATCCCTCACCCACAAAATGCCATTCACAGCCTATTAATAAAAATAGGTGGTAGACGTAAGTCGTCCCGTGAAGACCGCCCATTCATAGTGAATTCCTGTAATAATTAGACGGTGCGTGAATGTCGGGCTGTAGTCTATGACGTTGGCGGATCAGCACTTCGCATGCAGCGCTTAGCCATATGCACTATGGCGAGCATCATATAATTCCACAGATGATTCTTCAGAATTACTATCACTATCGGTCGGTATTCTCCTGTAGGTGTTAACAAAAAAATTAAAAAAAAAAAAACACAAACACAATACACGATTACCGCATGCAGTGTCCATATGTTCTAGCTCACGGGTCGTCAACCTGGTCCGTACCGCCCACTAGTGGCCGATACGGGCTTCCGTGGTGGGCGGTGGGCGATTTTTGCAGATTTTCAAATCTAAATTCCTTCTAGAATTGTTTCCACCCATATACTGAATTGAAATATAGCGAGATTAGTGGGCGGTAGGGAAATTTTACCATGAAAAATAGGCAAAAGTGGGCGCTAGGCATAAAAAGGTTGGCTACCCCTGTTCTAGCTGAACGTCATAGAGTACATTGTTCAAGACCGATTGTGTTTTCCTGTATACGATTGCATAAAAAACTGGCTTAAATCGGTGACATTTATGACACTATACATGACAATGAGGTTCTCAGGATAATCAAGGAAGATAAGCAACTAATAAGAACCATCTCACAGAGGCGAGCCCGATGGATTGGTCACATCATGCGCCACGATGGTCGTCTTCACGACAATGTGGAGGGGATGGTTGAGGTTAGAAACTGTAGAGGGCGCCCTAGACGGGAGTATTTGCAGCAAGTATTCGAGGACATGAATTGTAGCGCTTATGCTGAGCTGAAAAAAGGGTTGCGGAGGACCGAGAGGAATGGAGATCGAGATGCAAGATTCTGTTGCTGCAAACCAATCCACCGGATTGATACTACGAAGAAGACAATTAAATGGCGCATACAAAAAATATGCATTTTGTTAGTGTGAGTTCGGGAGATTCCAAATGTATATTCCTATGTTTCTTCTTATACATATAGTATGAAGAAGGAAAGACATATACTGGAAGAGCATTTCAGAGCTTACCTGTGGAATTTAGTAAATAATTTTTGAAGCACCCGATTCTTGCTCGACATTCATTAACCTTTCCTTCCCTGTGATGTGTATCCTGTACCGCTTAGCCAAATGCAGCATGATAAGCGTCATAGATAATAAATTAAATAAAGAGTCAACAGACATTAATTAAGTAACTCGCAATCTTAATGCGTAGTATGTAGTAGTATTTCCTTCAGGAAAACTTAACAATTGTAATACAATTCTCATACAAAACAAACAGGTTTTCTATGAGCCGAGTTCCTTTATCTTGAATGATTCCAACGACGCTGTAACCTAACCTGTATTCTTAAATATCATTATAATTATGTAATTTACTTACATTGCTCATGACTGAGATCAAGAATTAATATTGAAGAAGAGAGTTTTTTTCGTGTTTTGTGTGCTGTTATGCCGTTCATTCGATTGCGATGAAACTTAAAGAAGTTATTTGCATTGCCACAAAACTTTCCGTATAAGAAACTCTTAATCTTTAGTTTCACAGTAATTATTTACGAAATTACGTTTTTTAAAATAAGAAATCGCTTTGAAGGTATATTTATTTTTATTTGAGATTTACAGAACAAACATACAGAAGATGGTTTCAATAATTCATGGGGGGATTTTGACCTCGAAGATGAAGAACATCCTGGTGCTGAGAAAAAGTTTGAAGTTACACAGGAAGAGCGGAAACATTGGGAGGCGATCAATCGACAGTTTCTAGGCGCTTGAAACAACTGGGAATGATTCTTTCTTCGTAGTATAAATCCGGTGGATTTTTTTGCATCAACAGAATCTTGCATCTTGATCTCCATTCTTTTCGGTCCTCCGCAAGCCTCTTCAGCTCAGCATAAGAGCTGCAAATCATGGCCTCGAACACTTGCTGCAAATATTCCCGTTTAGAGCGCTCTCTACAGTTTCTACCATCAACCATCCCCTCCACAATGTCGCGAAAAAGACCATCGTGGCGCATGATGTGACCGATCGCCTCTCTGAGATGGTTCTTACTAGGTGGCTATCTTCCTTAATTATCCTGAGATCCTCATTGTGCGTGACGTGGTCTCTCCAGGAAATTCCGAGAATTCTTCTGTATGACATCTCAAAGGCTTCTAGTCTTTTTTATCACTTTCAGATAAGCACCATGTCTCACAGCCGTACATCAAGACGATCCAAGCAAATGTTTTGGCAAGTTGCTTGCGGAGCCTTAAATTAATATTATTTGACTCGAGATATTTTTCTTTTTTATGAATGATTCGAAAGCAAGGAAATTGGGTGCCGTATGAGTTGAAACCGAGAGACATCGAAAAGTGATTTTTACCTACAAACAGCTGTAAAAAATAATACATGGAATATTAAAAAGTCTAACCAGGTAGAGCGAACGACTAGATTATACTTACATTTAAATTAGCAATTCCTACTTTATAGAGGCTACTTTTTTGTTCCGAGTTAGCATGATAGAGTTTCAAAATCCATTCACTTCTGTTTTTTTTTTTTAATTTTTTCGAATTTTAAACAGCCTTTGTTTTTTTTTTTTTTTTTAGAAAGGTTGCCCCTTTTAATTAGAACAACGAAAAAAATATGCAAAATGCATTAATTTTATACCTTTTTCCATGATAAACTAATAAGATATTTGAACTAATTTTTTTGCGAGTATTTTTTATTCCACTTAGTTAAGTCCGTTATTTCGTTACTCTATTCGTTTCTTGAAAGGCAAGTGTAAGACGAGTTTGTCGGTTGTGGGTGGGTGCAGGAGGAATTAGTTCTTTAAGTTCCGAACAGCAGCGACCGTGGTAATAAATGTAGAAAATACTAAGTGAACCAATTTTACGCCTGTGTTCCATTGATTGCAGGTTAGACGTAAGAGTGTCATTGTTTATCAAACGAATTTCTTTTCTTTGAACTGAGTCAATTAAGTATAGAAGGTATTTTGTGTCTCAACACATAAGTGACTGCCGTATTCAAGGATAGGTCGGATTTGTCCTTTATATAGAAGAACAAGTTGTTTTGTGAGACCGGCTTTATACTTAATTGAATCGTAATATTTGACTTTGTTTTGATCGAGTCATAATACTAGTTATAAACAGGATGCAGATACACTTAATATTGCAGAAATAAATTACTATTTGTTTTTTTTACCTATTTTTAAATATTAATTTTGTATATTTTATGCAATTGATCCACAACAACAAAATAAACGCATAAAAATGTGTTGATTACATATATAAGATGTGAATATATTACATGCGTAAAAATCACCTGTTAGTTTATTTTTTTTATGTTAACACATACAGGACAACACCGACAGATGGTGATAGTAATTCTGAATTCTATGACGCTTACCATGAGTGTGGCAAGGCGCTGCATGTGGAGTGTTGATCCGCCAACGTCATAGAGTACCCGAGAATCACGCATAATCATTATTATTACTAGCTAACCTAACCCAACCTAAGTTATTTCGTTATCGAGACCTATAGATCTCTGGACTCTACGATCACTGGACAAGCCAAAGATCGTGGGTTCGATACCCGATGGAGATTTAAAAAAAAAGGATTTCTAATCGATTTCTGAGCTCTAAAGTACCCCAGTTGGTGTGAATTTGATCCCTCACCCGTAAAATGCTAGTCATAGCATATTAATTAAAATTGGTGAAGACCCCCATTCACGGTAAATTCCTGTAATAATAAGGATGATGCGTGGATCTCGGGCTGTATGTAGTCTAGGACGTTGGCGTATCAACACTCCACATGCAGCGCTTAGCCATATGCACCATGGTAAGCGTCATACAATGCCACAGATGAGACTTCAGAATCAACAAACATTTTTCAATGTTTTTATAAACATTGTTAGATATAGTTTTATTAAAAAAAAAACATGTTTTGTTTTACCCTGTAATTCTATAAATTTATTGTGGACCTGACAGAACATTTTTAATTTTTTTCGTGAACCGGAAAGGGTTAAGGCTATCAACTGACAATACTTGGTGAAACTGCATAATTATAATTTTCCGGCACTGAAAATGAGAGACTCCAACTCTGGCAACAAATCGCACCAGAGGATTTCATTACTCCAAAGGAAGGCCTCCCAACTGGCAAGAGCCTTGACTGGCCGACCTGGAAATCCCTAAACAGATTAAGAACCGGAGTTGGTAGAACAAAGGACAACCTCGAGCGGTGGGGAATGCTTCGGCAGGGAGAGACACTATTGTGCGACTGTGGAGACCTGCAGACCGCCTCACACCTACGATGCTGCTCCATGTGCCCAACAAGTTGCACATCTCAGGACCTAATGCTGGGCAACACACGAGCTATCGATGTTGCCAGATATTGGGAAAAAATAATTTGACGTCGCTGACACGAAGAAGAAGAAGAAGATTATAATTTTAAATCAATTTTAATAAAAAATAATAACAAATTAAAAATATTTAGTTTTGATTCACATTTATTTTAAACGATTACATGTTTCGGCCTCCCTGGAGACCATCATTAATAATGATAAAATATAACTTGTACATACCTATATAAGGCAATGCCAGTTTTTATTTTATCATTATTGAAGATGGTCTCCAGGGAGGCCGAAACATGTAATCATTTAAAATAAATGTGAATCGAAACTAAATATTTTCCAGGGAAGACGAAACATGTAATCATTCAAAATAAATGTGAATCAAAAGTAAATATTTTTAACTTCAGAATTACTATCACCATCGTATTTACATTATAGAATGATACATATATACGAATCTGCATCAAATATTATCTTTATCCGAGATGTTACTTTTTCTGAGCTCCAAAACATGCAATCATTTAAAATAAATGTAAATCAAAACTATATATATATATAATTTTTTTTAATTAAAATTAATTTAAAATTATAACTTCAGAATTACTATTACCATCTGTCTTAATTCTCCTGTAAGTGTTTAGATAAAAAAGGAATTATGTTAACTTTTTTTAAATTCGAAAACTAAATAACTGAAAGACATATAACTTCACAGAAAAAAACACCGTATTACCTTCTTTAGGTCGCTTTGAAAAACGTAAAATTGAGGTCTAATTGCATTGCAAAAAAAATATGCTAAGTCCCATGACCTCAAATATAACTCCATGAAATCAGTAGTTTGTGTCTTTAAACACAATAATGAACCACTGATCATACCCACAGTGAGTCTTGAGGGCAGGGATCTAGCGACAGTTTCTTCAGTAAAATACTTGGGTCATATCCTCACAGATGACCTACGTGACATTGAAGACATTGAGCGGCAAAGAAGAGCAATAAGCGTTCGGAGCGGTGTGCTTTCTCGGAGGTTCTACCATTGTAGTAATGCTGTCAGAAAAGTGCTATTCAAAGCACACTGTATGGCATTATATACATCAGAACTCTGGTCTAGCTATCCTAAACGAGAGTGGGAGAAGCTCAAAGTTGCGTATAATAATTAATATCGCCAACTTATGCAACTCCCTAGATTTTGTAGCGCATCTGACATGTTTGCGGAGGGCGGAGTCCATTCATTCGCAGCATTATTGCGACACCGTGTTGCCGGCTTCTGGAGCAGGATAAGGAGGTCCAACAACACCATCATCCTGGCTGTTTCTGAATGGCTCAACTCCTCCCTGAACCATCGCTGGATGGAGATGTTGCAGCGACCACCATGAATGAATTATTATATATATATTTATATATATGATTATTATTTTGTATCTAAAATGTATCTATGTATCTAAAAATATGGCAGATTGGGTATTGCACAACCCACCCAATCCTGCTGGAATAAAAAGCTTATTATTATTATTATTATTAGGAAATACCGGATATCTCTATGCATTCTACACGTAGTTCCGGAGATTCCAACGTCCAATGTCTCGTTTAGCATACAGCCGATTTAAATATATTATAACCAAGTGTTTATATTTATAAAAAGAATAGTTTCATGGCCTACATTTAATTGACACATCATTATAATAATTATCGCCATTATGGACATGCTGCCTTAGTGTCTGTTCGAGCAAAAACTTGTTTGGATAGTAGTCTACCTAGTGGTGGTGTTGTTGGAGGTTGCTTGCAAAAAATATAGAAAAAATGTCAACTCTATAAAAGAAGTTTGAAACTAGCTCACGTAGAGATTAATGAATAAAAAGATAATAAAGTTATATTATTACATATATTATTGCTAATATTTAAAAACAAAATGTAGAAACATACAGGAGGATACCGACATATTGTGATAGTAATTCTGAAGTCTCATCTGTGGAATTCGCTCACCATGGTGCATGTGGAGTGTTGATCTGCCAACTTCATAGTATACTCCCGAGATTCACGCATCATCCTTATTATAAAAGGAATTCTCTATGAATGGGTGGTCTTCGCGGGACGATTTCTTCCGCCACCAATTTCGGTTAATGGGTTATGACTGGCATTTACGGATGATGGATCAAATTCACACCAACCGGCGGTATTCATGGAGCTTTGAAATTAATTTTAAAAAATCTTCATCGGGGATCGAGCTTGCGACCTTCGGTTTGGCAAGTAAATTCTTTAACCGCTAAGTTATGCCCTTCGACACAGTTAAAAAAATGTGTGGAATCAACTCATATTTTCTTGAGTCAGTAATTTTTAAATATTCTTTAATAAATAGATAATATACTATTTTATGCATAAATATGTATAAAAATAATTGTATTTTTATAGATCAGAGGCCTAAGAATTGGCAAACGAAGCATTGGCCGACCCTCCACAAGATGGACAGATTAAGATGATAGACTTAAGATGAATAGCGAGTGTGTCCTGGACGCGGAAGGCGGAGAATCAAAGATAATGGAGACTCATGCGGCAGGCTTACGTTCAACAGTGGACGTATGCAGGCTGATGTTGATGAGATCAGAGTTATTCCTTATAAACCAGTTTCAGTTGGTTTTTTGGTCATATAACAGTTAAGTCTTGATTGACAAGTTTCCTCAAATTTTATAATATCTAAGACATTAATTTAAAGCTCTGCAAGCAACTTGCCAAAACATTTGCTTGGAGCATCTTGATGTACGGCTGTGAGGCATGGTGCTTATCTGAAAGTGATAAGAAAAGACAAGAGGCCTTTGAGATGTGGTCTTAGAGAAGAATTCTCGGAATTTCCTGGAGAGACCACGTCACGAACAATGAGGTTCTCAGCATAATCAAGGAAGGTGGGCACCTAATAAGAACCATCTCAGAGAGGCGATCGGTCACATCATGCGCCACGATGGGTCCATCCGCATTTCGTCCCCAGACAATTCGTTGTACGACTCATCGGTAACGAGGTGGGGCGTGCTGGACGTCTGGTATACGGGGTTATTTGCAGCAAGTGTTCGAGGACATGAGTTGTAAGTCTTATACTGAGCTAAATATGGTTGCAGAAGATCGAGAAGATTGAAGATCGAGATACAAGATTTTGTTGCTGCAAAACTATAAACCGGATCGATACTACGAAGAAGACTAAGTTAATAATATATATATATATATATATAATCGTGTCGGAAACAACGGGGTTAGCTCCTGTCTGCCCAGAAGTGGGCGACGTCAATGGCGTTACTGCCGGCCATCATCAGGTCCTCCTGGGTACCGCTACTCGGACACAGCACACACTCCAGAAGGTGTGACAGGGTGTGACAGCTCCACGCCGCAGTCACATTCAGTCGGTCCGCTGTAAAACTGCCAGACTTTCATTTGTGTCTCTCGTCTTGCAAACTCCGGTGCGAAGTCTATTAAGGGACCTCTATATATTCCACCCTTGGTCATGTCCAAGGGCTAGGTCTTCTTTCGGGCAATCCAAGTATTTCCCTTAGTTGCGCTTCTACACATATTCAGCCGCGGGGTGGCCTCAGGTATCACCAGTTCTGTTGTCGACTGTAGGAAACTTCTTCTTGATTTGAGCCGTGTGGTTATCTTTTGATACCCTAACATAGGGTGGAGTGTGCCGTGGGTTTCTTTAGTGAGCTCCTTCTTGATGGTGACTTTTCGTCATATGTTTGGTGAGGCGATGCCCGTCGATCAGAGTATCAGAGTAGGTTAAATTTCGAGGTAGACCAGTGATCCATTCATGATGATCGATATAAAGCATGTTGACATCGTTTCTTCGGTGTTCGGTAATCACCACAAGTACGTCAATGAAGTCCCAATGCCATTGTTGTGAGAGCGACAGTCGTAATGCTAAAAAAGCTACCGCCTGCATACAAATGGGTACATTAGAAAATGTACATACTCGCGTAATAAAAGTATATCTACATACACTTACGAAAGTTTGGCAAGGCGTAGTACAACGAACAACGATAATATCATGCAGTAATTACGGTTTTCGTTCGATCAACGAAGTTAGGCAGCATTTGAAAAGGAACTTACTAGGATGGGTCACCGTCTCACAGTTCACTTCTACCAGGTTATCATCAGCCTGTGTCCGTCCACTGTTGAACGTATGCCTCCACCATGAGTCTCTATCGTCTTCGTTCCTCTGCCTTCCGCATTCAGGCCACTCCCGCTATTCTTCTGATGTCGTCATTCCATCTTGTAGGGGGTTGGCCAATGCTTTGTTTGTTAGTTCTTGGAATCCACTCCAACACTTTTCTTCCGTTATTATTGTCGTCTGTTCGAGAGATGTCACATTGCCATTTGAGTGTGCACATTCGTTGGGTAACCTGCACTACTTGAGTTCTTAGAATATCATAGTATAGGATTTTATCTTCACATACACTCCTCTCATGGATCTCTCCGTGGAACGTTGAATGACCTTTATTTTATGTGTTAGACTTGCTGTTAGATTCCACGTCCCTGCGCCATAACTTAATACTAGAAGGTTGTATTTGTAAAACGCCTTATTTTTAAGACATTTTGGAACTTTCGCTGTAAAAATGTACATAAGGGTTCTGGTTTTTATATGATTAAATCCAGTTATCGGTCTCTAACATGAGGTTCTTCTTGTATTCTTGTATTTTGCTCGACCATCATCTTCTACTAACATGCAGAGACTTTGCCTCTTGGGAGAGTGATCAGAGTGCTTAACCACATCTTCGTCTTGAGTATTGTATATTCCACGTAAGGGAGACTCAGTTCAGACACGAGCTTAACGAATTTGTATTTGAAGAAATGATTTGCTAAAGAAACTATTATATGCTTTTTTGTACTTTTTAGTAGTGTATAATTATTTTTTTTTAATTGTGAATTGCTTATAAATTAAATACCTAACTTTATGTACCTATTATCATATTCCGGCGCCCAGTAGTAAAAGCGTTTGTTTGACATTCAGACGCTGTCGATTCAAATTCCGACAAAGCTTGATTTTTTTAAAAACATTTAATCAAATCTAATCTCTAAACACACTCTATACAACTAGGACGAAATAACTTAACTCAAAATAAATCTACAGGCGTATACAATTGGGAAAACTAAAGAACATTTTTAAAGCGAAAATTCCGCAATGTCTTAAAACTAAGGCGTTTAACCAATGCATCCTCCCTGTATTAACTTACGGCGCAGAGACGTGGAATATAACAGTAAGTCTTACACATAACATAAAGGTCACCCAGCGTGCTATGGAGAGATCCATGAGAGGAGTGTCACTAAAAGATCCGAAATTATGATATTCTAAGAAGATCTCAAGTAGTGGAGGTAACACAACAGATAGGCACCCTACCGCATACAGGAGAATACCGACAGACAGTTATAATGATTATGAAGTTTTATCTGTGGATTCTATGACACTTACCATTCTACATATGGTTAAGCGATCCATGTGGAGTGTTGATCTGCCAACGTCATAGGCTACAGCCCGACACTCACACATCATTCTTATTTCACGGGATAACTTTCGTCTACTACCAATTTTGATTTATAGGCTTCAAATAGCATTTAACGGGTAAGGGATCAAATTCACAACAATTTCAGTATTTTAGAGCTCAGAAATAGTTTTTTTTTTTTATATCTTCGTCGGGGATCGGATCTACGACCTTCTAAATGCCAACCAAGCGCTTTAACCACTGAGCTATACCCACCAGCAATGTTTTCTGTACCAAAAAGCGGATATAAATTTAATAGGAAGTGGGCGATACCATAAAGCACGCCACCGACAATTAATCAGCAATATTACTTGATGTACAACCTTGGTAATAGCCCCGGGGCATCATATTTTAGGGGGCACCTAAAGAATGCTAGTGACCTCAAAATGATTTTTTTTTCGTTATAGGCTCAAATTTGTATTGTTATTTCATTTGTATCTTTATTCATCATCATCATCATCAGCCTGTATCCGTCCACCGTTGAACCTAAGCCTCCCGCATGAGTCTCTATCCACTTCGATCCTCCGCCTTCCGCATCCAGGTCACTCCCGCTATTCTTTTTATGTCGTCAGTCCATCTTGCAGGGGGTCAGCTAATGCTTCTTGTTTGCCAGTTTTTGGGCGCCATTCCAATACTTTATTTCCCCATCGACCGTCGTGTCTTCGACATATGTGCCCATTGCCATTTGAGTGTGCCTATTCGTTGGGTAGCATCCACTACTTGAGTTCTTCTGCGGATATCC
Organism: Glossosoma conforme; assembly: GCA_022606575.1. Taxonomy (NCBI): domain Eukaryota; kingdom Metazoa; phylum Arthropoda; class Insecta; order Trichoptera; family Glossosomatidae; genus Glossosoma; species Glossosoma conforme. Next base: position 93,176 of record JAGTXR010000339.1, read on the forward strand.
TCATTTTAGACTCTATCTATCTATCCATAGCATGCTGGGAACCTTTATTTTATGTGTAAGACCTGCTTTTAGAATCCACGTCTCTGCGCCATAAGTTAATACAGGGAGGATGCATTGGTTAAACGCCTTAGTTTTAAGACATTGCAGAATTTTCGCTTTTAAAAATAGACTTCAGTTTCCTAAATGCTGCCCATCCCAGTTGTATACGCCTTTCAATTTCTTTTGAGAAGTTACTTCGCCCTAGTTGTATTACTTGTCCCAGATAGGTATAGTCGTTTACACCTCTATATTTGCCGGCGGTCATAGTTCAATGGTAAAGCGTTTGCCTTGCAAGCCGAAGGTCGTGGGTTCGATCCCCGGCGGAGATTAAAGAAAAAAAAAATTAATCGATTTATGAGCTCTAAAATACCTCCGGTTGGTGTGAATTTGATCCATCACCCGTAAAATGCCAGTTATAGCCCATCAATTAAAATTGGTGTTAGACGAAAGTCGTCCCGTGAAGACCAACCATTCATAGTAGATTCCTGTAATAATAAAGGATGATGCGTGAATCTCGGGCTGTAGTCTATGACATTGGCGGATCAACACTCTACATGCAGCTTTCAGCCATATACATCATGGTAAGCGTCATAGAATTCCACAGATAAGACTTCAGAATTACTATCACCATCTGTCGGTATTCTCCTGTATTTGTTTACATAAAAAAAATGTGTTCCTCCAATGGAAATAGTGTCAAAAGTCTGAGAAATATGACTATTTATTATTATTAATAATACATAATTAATTTTTAGATAAATGTCAATAGCAGTGGGTCACGCGGGTTATAAATTTGAGACATAACCTCAAAATGTAAAGGGGCCGATCAAGCTCGTTTGACATGTTAATTTAATATTTAATTTTTTTTAAAAAGATCGTTTTGACGACTATACCTATCTGGGACAAGTAATACAACTAGGGCGAAATAACTTCTCAAAAGAAATCGACAGGCGCATACCACTGGGATGGGCAGCATTTGGAAAACTAAAGTACATTTTTAAAGCGAAAATTCCGCAATGTCTTAAAACTAAGGCATTTAACCAATGAATCCTCCCTGTATTAACTTATGGCGCAGAGACGTGGAATCTGACAGCAGGTCTTACACATAAAATAAAGGTCACCCAGCGTGCTATGGAGAGATCCATGAGAGGAGTGTAGCTAAAAGATAGAATCCGAAACGAGGAAATACGCGGAAGAACTCAAGTAGTGTATGCTGCCCAACGAAAAGGCACAGTCAAGTAGCAATGTGACATATTTGTTGAAGAGACGACGGTCGATGAGGAATAAAAGTATTGAAATGGCGCCCAAGAACTGGCAAACGAAGAATTGGCCGACGCCCCTACAAGATGGACTGACGATATAAGAAAAATAGCGGGAGTGACCTGGATGCGGAAGGCTGAGGATCGATGAGGATGGAGACTCATGCGGGAGGCCTACGTTCAACAGTGGACGGACACAGGCTGATGATGATGATGATGAAAAAGATCGTTGTTAAGATAAACAAAATACAATGAAAGGTTATACAAAATAAAAAAGGCTTGTATTTATTTGTTCAGTAACTAATTCAGACTAGAGGCCTTTGAGATGTGGCTGTACAGAAGAATTCTCGATAATACCTGGAGAGACCACGTCATGAACAATGAGGTTCTCAGCATAATCAAGGAAGATAGGCACCTAGTAAGAACCATCTCAGAGAGACGATCGGTCACATCATGCGCCACGATGGTCTTCTTCACGACATTGTGGAGGGGATGGTTGAGGGTAGAAACTGTAGAGGGCGCCCTAGACGGGAGTATTTGCAGCGATTGTTCGAGGACATGAATTGTAGCTCTTATGCTGAGCTGAAGAGGGTTGCGGAGGACCGAGAGGAATGGAGATCAAGATGCAAAATTCTGTTGCTGCAAACCAATCCACCGGATTGATACTACTAAGAAGAACTAATTCAAGGTTTTGGCGGTACATAAAAAAACTGGGAGTAGATTATAAATTGTAGAAGTATCTACTGTGTCAGCTATAAAATTAAAATCTCAGTTATCAGGTCGAGCGGTAATGCTCAGTTGTTAAGCCGATGGCTTGGCAAGCCGAAGGCCGTGGGTTCGATCCCCGACGGCGATTAAAAAATATAAAAACATTTTATGAGTTCCAAAATTCCCTAGGTTTGTGTGAATTTGATCCTTCACCCGTAAAATGCCAGTCATAGCCTATTGATCAAAATTGGTGGTAGTCGAAAGTCGTCCCGTGAAGACCACACATTCATCGTAAATTCCTGTAAATAATAAGGATGATGCGTGAATGTCGGGCTGCAGTCTATGAAATTGGCGGAGCAACACTCCATATGCTGCGCTTATCCGTGCGATTATAAATGTTAAGGGAGCGTACCCACCGTACACGACTCTCCGACATGTTCTCGTGGAGGGACGTTAGGCTGACGTCTGAACTACCTCCAGACACCAACTTATCGCAGTCGTCAACCCTGAAGAAAACCCCTGCAATGGCGATCGAAATATTGGAAGGAAATAATTCGCCACACGCGGTCAAACCCAAAAGCAACAATTTCTAAATCTGGTCGTGAAAACATAAGAAATTAATTGCTTACCTGCTGTGTCATTCGTTAATTGATACATTTGGAATAACCAATATTTTAACGATTAACATCGCATTACGTTACTAATGACGTTTTGATATAACTACAAACTAATATGGTAATCATCATTTGTAAACATGCCTTTAAAACTCATACTAAAGATAACTGACCAAATTATGAAACAAGTAAATGACTTTAGAAGGGTCCCGCCGCATTTAGTTCCCAGACAATTCGTTCAGCGACTCTTCGGTAAGACGTGAGGCGAACTGGATGTCTGTTGCACGAGACATTTGGCCCACGGGATAACTGGTGCGCTTGATGTCATGCTAACACTAACCTAACATAGCCTAAGGATTTGTCCAGTGATCGTACAATCCAATGACTTTAGAATGAAGTAATGGATCTACTTTAAAATCAATAGATGGAGAAAATCGTCGCCACAAATTAATTTCACAAATAAAGGATGATTTTTTAATAGCTGTATGAAATTTTTCCAAAAAAAGACAGATAAAATTAAGAAAATCTTTATTTGAATCGATAGTACAGTTCATATAATTTAATGTTTTGAAGATTATTTCATTCAAATGTTGACCGCGGCTGCGCTTCAAATGGTCCATCCGCTTAGTCCAATTTTGGCATTTTTTTTCAACATTTCGGCCGGTATCTCACGAATAAATGCTTCAATGCTGTCTTCCAATGCGTCAATCGAAGCGGGCTTGCCAGTATAGATATCAGCCTTAACACAGCTTCACAAAAAATAATCTAAAAGTGTTAAACCGCACGATCTAGGCGGCCAATTGACCGGTCCCAAACGGGAAATAAAGTGTTCACCGAACTTGCCACTCGAATTGGTTTATTGTTTCGCGTGCTGTGTGGCATGTGGCACCGTCTTGTTGAAACCACGTGTCATGCGAGTCAAGCTCTTCCATTTTGGGCAAAAAAAAGTTGGATATCATCTCACGGTAGCGCTCACCATTCACAGTTACGTTGCGATTCGCATCATCTTCGAAGAAGTACGGTCCAATGATGCCACCAGCCCATAATCCGCACCAAACAGTAACTCTTTCTGGATGCATTGGTAGCTCTTGCAATGCTTGTGGCTGATCTTCACTCCAAAACCGACAATTCTGCTTATTTACGAATCCATTCAGCCAAAAATGAGCTTCGTCGCTGAATACAATTTTTTGATAAAAATATGGATCAATAAAATTCAATGATTTGCAAGCGTTGTTCGTTTGTAAGACGATTCATGGTTAAATTATAGACCAAACTGAGGATGTTTGACAGTGACACAAAACACGAAACGTACGTGAGCTGTCAAAATCAGTGTTGCCAAAAAGAAAGTAGTATAAAATTCTTAATATTAATTTAATATACATATACTATGCATAAAATTCTTTTTTCAACGCGTCAATCCAAGCACAAAAATAACGGCAGAAGCGGGATGCGAACCGCGGACCTTGGAAACCAACTATGCCCAGGTATTCATACCGCTCGGCAAACTCGGCATTGCTATGCCTAGACTGACTCGCGTTGAAACTAGTATTTATATCATTGTTATCATCGTACGATAGATGTCGCTATAGTATATATTCAAAGTATGTATATTTTTATTATTATTCAATCAGTCTTCATTTATGACAGACCTTGAGACAATATCAAGAAGGTAAAATTATTCATCAGTAACACAGGTAAATGATTGGTTATAAAGTCCGAGTCGGAACTATAAGTAGTCGTTTCTAATCCATTCAGTCTATAGTTTGGTTCGAGACCCGAGTGGTACTTACTAAAATAAATAGACTGTCGGAAAGTAATAATATTAAGCTTGTGAATAAATGAAGACTGATTGAATAATAATAAAAATATACATACTTTGAATATATTTAACATCTATCGTACGATGATAACAATGATATAAATACTAGTTTCAACGCGAGTCGGTCTAGGCATAGTAATGGCGTAGTTTGCCGAGCGGTATGAATACCTGGGCATAGTTGTTTCAAGGTACGCGGTTCGCATCCCGCTTCGCCATTATTTTGTGCTTGATTGACGCGTTGAAAAAGAATTTTATGTATAGTATATGTATATTTAATTAATAATATTGTAATATAGTCAATGATCTATAAAAGATTAGAATATTGAAATAATAAAATAATATTCTAATAAAAATTAAAAATTCATATAGTATAAAATTCACCCTTTACATGTAAGATTCGATTCAAAAAGAGAAATGCGTCTAATATAAACTGAAACCGTTAAATTTTAGTTTAGGCAGGTATTAAAATGCTATCTCAGCATCTGTGTTTCCTACCATTTGAATTTTTTAATTAATTAATTTAAAAAAAAAACCAAGGTACATATTTTATAATCTACATATAAACATGCGTAAGTAGGCGTAGTTTGTATGAGGAAGGAAGCACAAAGCGGGCAGGTATAGCTCAACGGTCAAAGCGTTTGCTTTGCAAGCCAAAGATCGTGGGTTCGGTCCCCGACGGAGATTAAAAAAAAAAGGTTTTTAATCGATTTCTGAGCTCTAAAGAAGATTGGAATGGATTTGATCCCTCATCCGTAAAGTGCCAGTCATAGCCTATTAATCTAAATCGGTAGTAGACGAGTAAGACCACCCATTCATAGTTACATTCTTGTAATAATAAAGGACGATGCGTGAATCTCGGGCTGTAGTCTGTGACGTTGGCGAATCAACACTCCACATGCAGCGCTTAGCCATATGCACCATGATAAGCGTCATAGAATTCCACAGATGAGACTTCAGAATTACTATCACCATCTGTCGGTATTCTTATATAGACTACCGCCTGTGGCGCCGGTGCGACAGCGCCGACGAGCGCAATCAGTCGCGTCCCGCCATTCGGCGAGAGCATATTTTATTGTGGCTCGGCCGAATGCTGTGACAAGTCGGGCCACAAGGTTGTAAAGTTTATCGTAAATATTTGTCAACGTGCTTCTCAAAAAGTCTGTGTGTATTAATCTGCTCCTAATTCTGCCATCACGCAAAGGAGTAACAACTACTTTGAAAGAGAGGAGGATGTTAGTGTTTACATAAACCATATCACCTTCTGTATGTGCTTACAAAAATATATATATATAAATGCGTAAGTAGGCGTAGTTTGCATAAGGAAGGAAGCACAGGTGCTGGCAGGGCATTCCATAGCGTACCGCCGGTATTGAGGTCACGAATATAATTCTAAAAAGTCTATAAATCTTATTGATTTCCATTTCGTTGCTAAGCCAGTCGTCATACATTTTTTTCGCGAATATTTTGAACCCTCATAAAAAAACACGTTTCTTTTTTAATATTCCTAACCGGGTTTTTCTAAATTAAATTAGTGATAAATACATAAAACATTCAATCATCACAAAGTAAAGTCATGCCCCCCATAACTTTTTGATAACATCGGACGATCAGCCCGAAGCTCCTGAGGCCTACACCATTTCGTTGTAAGTTTTTTTTTTTTTTTTAATTTCAATTTATTTTTTCTCTTAGAAACATTACAAATAACAATATTTAATTCATTTCTAAAACAGGATAAAATAACAATTTATAAATAACACAATAATAATAGGATCATTTAAAAAGTCCCGGAGCCAGCTAAACAGAAGCCTCCACGAAATTACTTTGATAAATAAATTCGTGGAGCTCATGTCGAAACTGGGCTTCTCTTAAGTGGAATATATCAATATTCGAGGCGATATCGTTGAACAGTCTGATCACTCTCCCAAGAGGCATAGTCTCTGGCAGGTTAGTATTACCTCTAGGAAGAACAAACAATCTGTGCCTCCTTATCCTTAAATAATTGTCAGGGACAAACAAACCAATTTCAAACAAAATATCAGGATTTCTGAACACGCCGCGCACTAGGCGAAAGGAGTATGCAAGACGAGGACAGGAGTATGCAAGACTAGGACACAAATGAGGGCCTGGCAGTTTTACAGCGGACCGACTGAATGTGACTGCGGCGTGGAGCAGACCCTGTCACACCTTCTGGAGTGTGCGCTGTGCCCGAATAGCTGCACCCAGGAAGACCTGATGATGGCCAGAAGTAACGCCATCGACGTCGCCCACTTCCGGGACCACAGACAGGATCTGACCCTGTTGTTCCCGACACGATTATATATATACACTAGGCGAAAGAAATTTATGTAAACACATATAGGAAAATACCGACAAATGGTGATATTAAAATTCTGAAGTCTCATTTGTGGAATTCTATGACATAAGTGCTGCATGTGGATTGATGACCCGCCAACGTTATAGACTACAGCTTGAGATTCACGCATCGTCCTTATTATTACAGGAATTTACTATGAATGGGATCTGGGCCTCCAAAAACAGGACGGGACAGGGAGGGTTTTCATCAAGTGATCTTCTAACTGGAGCACATGAAGCTCTGTCAGTTGCCATAATCTTCGCCTCGTCCCATATCAGCTTTAGATTAGTTCTTGAAGTAGGCAGGAGCCCAGAGGCTTGAAGAAAAGATAGCTGTAACGCGACGACTTTCGTCTGCCACCAATTTTAATTAATAGGCTATGACTGGCATTTTACGGATGAGGGATCAAATTCACACCAACAGGGGTGCTTTAGAGCTCAGAAATAGATTAAAAATGCATTTTTTTTTAATCTCCCTCGGGGATCGAACGCACGACCTTGGGCTTGCAAAACAAAAGCTTTGACCATTGAGCTTGGACGGCGTCTGAGTGAGAAGCAAACGCTTTAACCACTAAACTATGCCGCCAGGAAATTAATAATTAAATTTCGAAAAAAATCTAATTACCTTAATAAAAAAGCGGGCGCAGAAGAACTCAAGTAGTGGATGCTACCCGACGAATAGGCACACTCAAGTAGCAATGGGCAGGACATATGTGTCGAAGAGACGACGGTCAATGGGGAAGAAAAGTATTGGAATGGCACCCAAGAACTGGCAAGCGAAGCATTGGCCGACCCCCTACAAGATGCACTGACGATATAAGAAGAATAGCGGCAGTGACCTGGATGCGGAAGGCGGAGGATCGAAGAGGATGGAGACTCATGCGGGACGCCTATGTTCAACAGTGGACGGACACAGGCTGATGATGAAAAGCGGGCGGTGAAATATGTAACTAAAACTTAATGTATTTACACTATTGTAGTGGTATTCTAATACTCTATACCAGTGCTCCGCAACCGGTGTGCCGCGGCACACTGGTGTGCCGTGAGCTGGATGCAGGTGTGCCGCGGTCAAATTGAATTTATTTTGACATTTTAGTATATAATAATAATAATTATTTTTATATAATTTTTCAATGTTCCTCCAGCGCCTGGTGCCAATTGTTGAAAACTGCGCAGTATGACTAGTCATAAACAAAGAAAAATGACCCTTATGCGCATCGGTGAAGACTCATGCCCATTTGGACTAGTGACCGGGGAAATGTAATAATAATGTACTAATAATTATATTAGTATATTAGTCAGTCCACGTGCACTCCTCTAATATTACTGACGTGTGCAGAGCTGTCACTATTTTTACACACAGTTAAGTAAACAATTTTCCACCATCTACGATAATTACCATTAATTGTGTGTGGTTAGTCTTCCTCGTGTGATACATATTTAGTTTTATACCCCTTTAAACATGGATAATTTTTTACGTGGAAAAGATCTGAATGAAGAACCCAGCACAAGTGTGACAAAAAAACTAAAAAAGATAGTTAAAAGAAAGTACGATGAAGAATATATTAAATATGGATTCTCGTGGTGTGGTGACGAAATGGCTCCAAAGCCACAGTGCATCATTTGCAGCGAACAGCTATCAAACGAGTCAATGCTACCCAGTGAATTAAATCGCCATCTACATTCAAACCATCCCAGCCACGCCAACGAAGACATACAGTATTTTAAGAGGTACTTAGAACAAAATAAAAAACAGAAGATATTTATGAAATCGGCTGTTATGGTTTCTGATAAGGCCTGAGAAGCTAGCTGCCATGTTGCAGAATTAATTGCACGTCAAAAGAAACCACATACGATTTGCGAAACACTTATTAGACCAGCATGCATAGAAATTGTTCGACTTATGCTTGGGCCCAATAAAGTTAAGGAAGTGAATAAAGTTTCGTTGTCTGCTGATACTGTTAAAAGACGTATTCACGATATGTCAAGCGATATATTAGGAACACTGATTAGAAAACTGTTACTGGCTGAAAAATTTGCGCTTCAGATCGATGAAACAACCGATATTAAAAATAAAACAGAGCTGATCGCTGTTGTACGTTTCGTTGACGAGGACTTTATCAAAGAACGTTATTTATTTTGTAAGGAGGTTCCAGAGCGAACTACCGGTGAAGAAATTTTTCAAGTGACCGATGATTTCTTCAAAATATATATAATATTCAATGGAGCAATTGCATTGCTGTTTGCACGGATGGCGCTGCGGCAATGACGGGTAGTAAGAAGGGTTTTGTCTCTTTTGTCAAAGAAAAAATCCGACGTTACAATTTACACACTGCTGCATACATCAAGACGCATTGATGGTCAAAAATTTGCCGAAGGAACTTTCGAACACGATGAATGAATGCATTAAAATTGTAAACATAATTAAATCGAGAGCCCTAAACTCGCCAATCTTTGGAATACTCTGTGCAGAAATGGGAGCCGAATATGAATCCTTATTGTTTTATACTGAAATTCGTTGGCTATCCGGAGGCAAAGTTTTGGTAAGATTGTTTGAGCTTCGTCACGAGGTGCGTGAGTTCCTTTTAAATCAAAATATGCCCGAACTATATCCGCACCTCGATGATGATTACTGGATAGCCAAACTTGCATACATGGCTCATATATTCGAGCATTTGAATGAACACATAGTTTGCGGGCAATGTTTTATACTGGTTGCCGCCTGGCGCGGGCGATATTTGGGTTCGCGCGCGAGTTTTTTAAACATTTTTTTTAAATCTATAACTTAAGAAATATCCGCGATAATTTAATGAAATTTTAAATGTAACTTACCTTATTGTGCAGCAATGATAAAATGATGATAAACAAACACAAAAAAAAAACCAGAGAAAACAGTGTGTCAATGATGGAACGACCGAACGTTTACATAAACACTAATATTTATTTTGTAGAAATATGAAACATTCGTACCCTTTATCTCTTCGCAGATAGAAAGAACCCCATTCTCAGTAAAAGTTGATAACAATTGTTTCGCATTGAAGGTCAAAAAAATTATCAACCCAACGCGAACTGAGTCAAGGTTTCTTGGAGCGCACAAAAAAAAAATATTTTTAGACATGTTTTTGCGTAGTAATAAAGTATAATAAGTTTTGCTATTTATTTGCTTACATAAAAAAAATACATTTGTTGTATGTTGTAACATTTTATGTAATAGAAAAATAATAATGCTCTGAGGTTGAACTCGGAAACAATACAAAAACGGTTAAATGGTCTCTAACGTCTCAAAATAATATCATGTTATTCCACAAATCACAAAAGTAAAAAAAAATGTTAAAATCACTAATAAAATATTAGAAAATAGCGGGGCTTTCCCCACACACGTTTATTGCTTTGTAAGTACCAGCTGCCGACTAAAGTAAAGGTCAATGATCTTTGTATTTTATTTCATTTTAGGACAAACAAAAAAACGCACTATCTGTATCCATTGTTTAAAGTTAATTTGTAATATTTCCTTCAAAACAGATTTCGACCTTTAGCTATGCTTTGAACCAGTAAATATCAGTATCATTTTTTATATTACAACGACATCTATCCACTACACAACAAAAGCAAAAAGGCCAAGAGATTAGAAGTTTATGACGTGTTTTTTGTATACTAAATTGAAGGAAGCCGAAATGCACAAATATGTGCACACCGCCACCACACAAGGTTTCTGAAACGCACATATTTATGCACACCGTAAACAATGTGTTAATAAAAAATGCAAGGTCCAAATGAGAATATATTGACGAGCTCCGACAAATTACAAGGGTGGAAAAGAAACTCGAACTTTGGCAGAAAGAGTTGCAAAAAGGATGTTTGGAAATGTACCAAGGACCAACCATAGTACAATTGAAAACAAACAATTAATTGTGGATCTGGGCCAACAACACTTAAGTATGCTTCAGCAGAAATTTCATCAGTATTTTTATTCCATTAATACGGAACAATACGATTGGATTCGAAATCCTTTTGTAACTAATGCAATAATTTCTACAGAAGCACTGGCTCTGCAAATTCGAGAGGAATTTGCAGATTTAAGTAATGACATGACTCTAAAACTTCACTTCTCCGAAGTTCCATTAGATGTTTTCTGGATTTACGTTAAAAAAGAATATCCTCGCATTTCCGACAAAGCAATCTTAACACTACTTCCATTTTCGACAACATATTTATGTGAGCAAAGTTTTTCAACGCTTGTATTAATCAAAAATGATAAGCGGTCATGCTCAAAAGGTCTTGACCAAGAACTTCGGGTTGCGCTGTCAAAAATCGAGCCGAATATAAAACTTTTGTGTTCATTGAAACAAGCGCAGGTATCACATTAGTTTAGTTAGCTTCTGATTTAATAATAAGATTTTACACACAATTCGCGCCTCCGCCAGGGAGATACAGAAAAGACGTTCTTTTTTATTCCAGTAGAATGTTTCTTTTAATTAATTATTTTTAAATGTTTTTATTTTTAAGTAATTTGTTACTTTTGGGCGTTATTTTAGGGCTTTCGCCATCTGTCCCGACGACTGGCCATTGATTGTCAGTCTTAAGTATAATTTTGTATTTGTATTTTTTATGTTTTTTGTAATATTTTGTATTTGTTTTTCTTATGTTTTTTTCTGTAATTCTTTGTGTAATGTTGATTGTGTAATTTTGTGTAATGTTGAAATACATATGTGGGCATATTGACAAGCGAGCTTAAGATCGTTTATCGCGGTTTTCTGTCTCGGAAGGGAGGGCAGTTGACATCAGCATGATGTAGTCCTTGCTTACTGTTATCGAAAACCTCGACAGACAATCTTTCGTCTTGTATTTTTGTCGCGCGCCACACCTTTATGTATGTGGCCACACTGGGGGGAATTACATAGTTTGACCACTGGCGGCGCTGCTGACCGCGCGCACGCCAAGGAAGTGTGGACAAAGTCAGTGGGTCCCCAGTCTTAAGCGTGACAAGGTTCGCGTTGCGACCGCGCGGCGTCATACCGCGTGGTCACAAAGCTTGTAATGTTTTTATCGTGAAAAATATAATCTGTGCTTCAAAAAGAAAAGTCTTCGTCTGCTGCCCTGCTCCTCATCCTGCCTTACGCGACGTAATTACGCCCCTCTTCTTTTGAGAGGAGGATGTTAGTATGAATACTTTTCAAATAAAAAACTAAAAATTATTGTAAAATTTTATATCAATTTAATATCTATATATCTTAGCTTTTGGTGTGCCGCGGAATTCTAGGAACACTTTTGGTGTGCCGTGGGTGAGAAAAGGTTGCGGAGCACTGCTCTATACAAATATCCTGATAGCCAATCCTAACCTTACCAAATATCCCATCGAAAATCCTATGCTAATGTAATTATTTTTCAGCTAGTGAATCTTCTTCGTAGTATCAATCCGGTGGATTGGTTTGCAGCAACAGAATCTTGCATCTCGATCTCCACTCCTCTCGGTCCTCTGCAACCCTTTTCAGCTCGGCATAAGCGCTACAATTCATGTCCTCGAATACTTGCTGCAAATGCTCCCGTCTAGGGCGCCCTCTACAGTTTCTACCCTCGACCATCCCCTCCACAATATCGTGAAGAAGACCATCGTGGCGCATGATGTGACCAATCCATCGGGCTCGCCTCTCTGAGATGGTTATTATTAGCTGCCTATCTTCCTTGATTATTCTGAGAACCTCATTGTTCGTGACGTGGTCCCTCCAGAAAATTCCGAGAATTCTTCTGTACGACCACATCTCAAAGGCCTCTAGTCTTTTTTTATCACTTTCAGATAAGCACCATGTCTCACAGCCGTACATTAAGATGCTCCAAACAAGTGTTTTGGCAAGTTGCTTGCGGAGCCCTAAAGAAATATTCTTTGACTCAAGAATTTTGGCTTTTTTATTGAAAGCTAGCCTTGCTTGATGTATTCGTCTGTCGAATTTTCTTTTTGTTCTGCCATCTCAGGTGATTGTACTTCCAAGCTATACAAACTCTTTTGCATCTTTCAGGGTTACTCCTAGAATTGATATGTTAATTTTCTGCTGCTCATTGCGGCTTACTCTCATGACTTTGGTTTTTGTGCTGTTTATCTTTATATTGTACTTGCTAGTGAATACAGGCCTGTATTTCTTTGTTCAGTAACAAATTCAATGTTTTGCCAGTAAGTTAATTCAATTGGCAATAAATAAAATCAATAGGAAGTAGACTAAATAAACTGGCAGTAATATTTTCAATAGTGGTAAAAAATGTAAAATTAATGAATAATCCACCCATAAAATAGAAACCTAACCAAACCTAACCTAACCTATTATAAACTTTTAAACGCCCAGTGGTCCTATACGGCAGAGCTCCGCAACCTTTTCTCATCTACGGCACACCAAAGTACTTCTTTAGATTCTGCGGCACACCAAAGTTCTCACCTTGAATACCGCGGCACACCAAAAGCCAAAAATAGATATTAATTTGATCAATTTCATTTTTTTTGTCAATTCAATGTCTTAAAACTAAGGCGTTAAACCAATGCATCCTCCCTGTATTAACATATGGCGCAGAGACGTGGAATCTGACAGCAAGTCTTACACATAGAATAAAGGTCATCCAGCGTGCTATGGAGAGATCCATGAGAGGAGTGTCACTAAAAGATAGAATACGAAACGAGGAAATACGCAGAAGAACTCAAGTAGTGGATGCTAAACAACGAAAAGTTACACTCAAGTAGCAATGTGACATATTTGTTGAAGAGACGACGGTCGATGAGGAAGAAAAGTATTGAAATGGCGCCCAAGAGCTGGCAAATGAAGCATTGGGCGACCCTATGTAAGATGGACTGACGACATAAGAAAAAATAGCGGGAGTGACCTGGATGCGGAAGGCGGAGGATCGAAGAGGATGGAGACTTGTGCGGGAGGCTAACGTTCAACAGTGTACGGATTTAGGCCGATGATGATGAACAACTGGAAACTATCGAGATATGACAGTCTTACTAGCTGGAACTCTAACAACAGAGCAAGGAATCAAACAAATACACCGACATTCCGAACAAGAACGAAAAGAAATTGTATAATGTCACGAGAATTTAATGTCAATAAGTAAGCTTAATGTTTAAACAGTTTTAAAGGTGAAAAGTTACAGCTTAACATGAGAAGAATGGTGGGAGTGACGTGGATGCGGAAGGCAGAGGATCGAAGAGGATGTAGACTCGTGCGGGAGGCTTACGCTCAACAGTGGACGAATAAAAGCTGATGATGATGATGAAATTTAAATTATTAAAAGATGCGTGTATGTTCAGGGCATATAATCTAAATAATATAACAATAGCGAAATAAATAAATAATCAAACACTTACTTTTTTTTAAAAGGTTTTTTCGCGTCAAAAACTTTTGAAACGTATAACTTTTCTCGCGCGAAAACTTTTCACTTTAGGCTTGCGGGCAATTTTTCAAATAAACTGAAACTTTTTTCTATGACAATTTAACTGTAAATATTTCTAGTGTCAGATATGTGTGTTTTGTGTCAGATATATATACATATATATGCGTATTTAGTGTCAGCCAGCTTCTAGACAGGTGTTCACTGCCTGAAGATTAAAGCACTACTGACCATATCATGTGAAATTGAAATTGAAGTGCGTGCCAAAAATATATTAACACTAAATATCAAGTGTGCAGTACTTTTTTTTCTGCTTGCGGAATCTAACAGTGCAGTGGTCAAAAGCATTTTATTAAATAATAATTATATTTTTCCGGCGGGTATAGCTTAGTGGTTAAATCGTTTGTTTAACAAACCAAAGGTCGTGGGTTAGATCGCCAAGAAAGTTAAAAAAAAAAACGATTTCTTAGCTCTATTAATACTCCCGGTTGGTGTGAATTTGTGTAATACATAATTTTAGAATCAATTTTAATTCAAAAATTAATAAATTGAAAATATTTAGTTTTGATTCCCAATTTATTTTAACGATTACATGTTTCGGCCTTCCTGAAGACCATCTTCGATAAATTATTGATAAAATATAATTTTTTTAATTAAAAATAATTTTAAAATTATAATTATGCAGTTTCACCAAGTATTGTCAGTTGATAACCTTAATGTTAGTGAATTTGTGTCTTTACCCGAAAAATATTAGCCATAGACTATCAATTAAAGTTGGTGGTATACGAAAGACGTCCCGTGAACAACACCCATTCACAGTGAATTCCTATAATAAATGGATGAAGCGTGAATGTCGGCTTTATACTTTTATTATTAATGGATGCAATATTATTAAGATGGTCTCCAGGGAGGCCGAAACATGTAATCGCTTTAAATAAATGTGAATCAAAACTAAATATTTTTAATTTGTTAATTTTTTATTTAAAATTGATTTATAATTTTAATTGACATAGTTCAAAGAAGAGCAATTCGTTTGGTAAACAATGACACTCTTATGTCTAACCTGCAATTAATGGAACACAGGCGTAAGATTGGTTCACTTGGTCTTTTCTACCGTTATTACCACGGTCGCTGCTTTTCGGAACTTAAAGAACTGATTCCTCCTGCACCCACCCACAACCGACAAACTCGTCTTACACTTGCCAAATATCCATACACGGTTAATGTCTGTCAACCAAGAACTGGCAGCTTCCAAAGTTCCTTCCTTAATGCCACCGGTAAGCTATGGAATGCTGTTCCAGCGTCTGTGTTACCTCCTTCCAACAATCTGGATCTCTTCAAGAAATAGATAAATATACGCAATCTCCCGAACCCACACACAAACACGAACACAACACACTTTTCCTGCATGCAGCATCCAGCCTCCCTGGCTGAGCGTCATAGAGTGCACTGGTATTGACCGACTGTGCTCTCCTGCATGCGTTTACAAAAAATAAACATTTTCTATTTTTTGTGTCATTATGTTGGTACTAATGTCTTTACAAGGCAAGCGATCATCTTATAATATTATCACAACAAATAAAAACAGAAACATAATATACGTAGCCCGCGAAAATTTAAAAGTAACCTATGTGCCGGTGGTCATAGCTCAGTGGTAATGCGTTTGCTTTGCAAGCCAAAGGTCATGGGTCCGATCCCCGACGGAGATTAAAAAAAAAAAAAAGGATTTTTAATCGATTTCTAAGCTCTAAAATACCCCGGTTGGTGTGAATTTGATCCATCACCCGTAAAATGTCAGTCATAGCCTATTAATTAGAATTGGTGGTAGACGAAAGTCGTCCCGTGAAGACCACCCATTCATAGTAAATTCCTGTAATAATAAAGGATGATGCGTGAATCATCACTCCACATGCAGCGTTTAGCCATATACACCATGGTAAGCGTCATAGAATTTCACAGATGAGACTTCAGAATTAGTATCACCATCTGTCGGTATTCTCCTGTATGTGTTTACATAAAAAAAAAATGTTTTTCTAGACCTTGTATATTTTTAAAAGGTTGTATTCTCCTTCATTGACGCATTTGCAATCGATTATTTTATGTTTTCCCCAACACATTAAGGAGTATACTAGTAAAAAGACAAACTTTGATCAAATAACATGTTTTAAATATATAATTACATTGCGATTACGTGACGTATTACGAAATTTCTGTACCATACCGTAAACCATTGCTACGCAACCCTTTTCTCACCCACGGCACACCAAAAGTGTTCCTAGAATTCCGCGGCACACCAAAAGCTAAGATATATAGATATTAAATTGATATAAAATTTTACAATAATTTTTAGTTTTTTATTTGAAAAGTATTCATACTAACATCCTCCTCTCAAAAGAAGAGGGGCGTTATTACGTCGCGTGAGGCAGGATGAGGAGCAGGGCAGCAGACAAAGACTTTCTTTTTTGAAGCACAGATTATATTTTTCACGATAAAAACATTACAAGCTTTGTGACCACGCGGTATGATGCCGCGCGGTCGCAACGCGAACCTTGTCACGCTTAAGGCTGGGGACCCACTGACTTTGTCCACACTTCCTTGGCGTGCGCGCGGTCAGCAGCGCCGCCAGTGGTCAAACTATGTAACTCGCCCCAGTGTGGCCACATACATAAAGGTGTGGCGCGCGACAAAAATGCAAGAAGAAAGATTGTCTGTCGAGGTTTTCGGTAACAGTAAGCAAGGACTACATCATGCTGATGTCAACTGCCCTCCCTTCAGAGACAGAAAACCGCGATAAACGATCTTAAGCTCGCTTGTCAATATGCCCACATATGTATTTCAACATTACACAAAATTACACAATCAACATTACACAAAGAATTACAGAAAAAACATAAGAAATACAAATACAAAATATTACAAAAAACATAAAAAATACAAATACAAAATTATACTTAAGACTGACAATCAATGGCCAGTCGTCGGGACAGATGGTGAAAGCCCTAAAATAACGCCCAAAAGTAACAAATTACTTAAAAATAAAAACATTTAAAAATAATTAATTAAAAGAAACATTCTACTGGAATAAAAAAACGTCTTTTCTGTATCCCTGGCGGAGGCGCGAATTGGGTGTAAAATCTTATTATTAAATCAGAAGCTAACTAAACTAATGTGATACCTGCGCTTGTTTCAATGAACACAAAAGTTTTATATTCGGTTCGATTTTTGACAGCGCAACCCGAAGTTCTTGGTCAAGACCTTTTAAGCATGACCGCTTATCATTTTTGATTAATACAAGCGTTGAAAAACTTTGCTCACATAAATATGTTGTCGAAAATGGAAGTAGTGTTAAGATTGCTTTGTCGGAAATGCGAGGATATTCTTTTTTAACGTAAATCCAGAAAACATCTAATGGAACTTCGGAGAAGTGAAGTCTTAGAGTCATATCATTACTTAAATCTGTAAATTCCTCTCGAATTTGCAGAGCCAGTGCTTCTGTAGAAATTATTGCATTAGTTGCAAAAGTAAGGACGTGGCCCGTACTGGATGTCTGGTGCACGGGGAATTTGGTGCACGGGACAACTGGTTCATAGGATTTCTTGCTAAGTTAACCTAATCTAACCTAAGCTATTTCGTTAACGAGACCTCTTTGGACTCTTGGATTACAGTGCGCCCCACGTCGTTAGCGATGAGTCGTTGAACGAATTGTCGGGGAACGATATGTCATGACACCATTAACCCTTTACGTGCGAAATAAGATTTCATAAAAAGTCACGAAATAAGTCAGTGAAAAATAAAGTTGAATATTTAAGAACGATTTTTGTATTTGTTTCGATTGGTCAGTGCTGCATTTATAATCACCTTCAGAACTAAATTAAATAAATCCATTATTATTTTAAAAAAAGGGCAAATTTGCGACATGTGTAGAATGACCCACAACTCAATACATATCGTAAAAAAAATTGACGATGGAATGTCGGAATACGAAACAAAATTATATTCAATATAGTATTCGGATAAATCCGCATCTCGCACTGAAGCGACGTATTTTTTTCAGGGCGCGGGATAAATCCGCACCTCGCACTTAAGAGCAGTGCAAGTTGGTGCGGCTGTATCCGCACCTCGCATCTACAGGGTAAAATTCTCATTGTTACTTCCCATACAATGCAATCGATACTCTTCATTACTTTGCTAATTACAAGAAGAATAATTTATATCAAACGTATGTTAGTGACGTCAAATAGATTTCCCACAATTTCTGGCAACATCGATGATTTGTTGCACATAATAAATTAGCAAGTAAAACGATCATCTAACATGCAGCAAATCGTGAGTTCAATTCCCAAGAAGGCTTTCTTGAAATATGTAATGCGGGAGACAGATAGGGTTGCAACGATAAAGAAGATGATGATTTAGGTATTCATTTATTGATTATATTTATTTTTATAAATATTTAAAAAAAGTAAAAATAAACATTACCCAAAAAATAATACCCAAATCATTCTCTTCTTCATCCTTGCAATCCTATCTGCCTCCCTCTCTTATCATTCCCCGATAGACACACCCCTACCCCCGACATAAAATGAGTTAGACCACTTATGAAGTACTATGCAGCTCAGTTGTCTCTTGACAGTGATGCATTGATGAAGGCTACGAGTTAGTCGAAACTGAAGTCTCCTAAACAGAGGCCATGTCGTGATCCATGTAAAAATAAGGTAAATAAATAAATAATTATTTATTAAAAATGCATTATTTACATCAAAAATATGACACATGTTCCATATGACGAGAATGTTGACCAACGACCTCATCGTAAAATTTGGATGGGGTATTGTCAAACACCCACCCTACAGCCCGGACTTAGCCCCAAGGGACTACCATCTCTTCCCTGACATGAAGAACCACCTGGGTGGAACGCATTTCGGCGACAGAGAAGAGCTGGAAGAAGCGGTTCTCAGGTATCTGCGTGGCTTGGTGGCAGATTTTTTTGACTCGGGCATTCAAAAGCTCGTATACCGCATGCAAAAATGCATTGACCTCAGTGGCGACTGACTATGTAGAAAAATAGGTAAAAGTGTGAACTTTCCAAAAATGTACGCATTCATGGAATAAAAAATGTTATACACTGAAAAATCATTGGGAACCTTATTTTACGGATAAATCTCTTACATATCATCGGAGGTGACGAAAATTTATAGCACAGTAAGGGGAAGGTGAAAAAATCTGCTATTAAATTACAAGTGAACTCTAAAGAAAAAAATATTCTCAAAAACCTACGTACCTTGAGCAACCATTAGATTTTCCCGTAAATTTCTTAGCTGACCTCCAAGATCCATGATCTTCCTCCTGGAATCTTCAAGAAGCATCAGGTTTAATTTGGGAACCTTTTCTTCTGAAAACACAAATATTAAGAATGAAATCAGTTTTTCAATTTCCCATTTAAGGCATTTGAAGATGAAAAAATAAATTAAAAATTAAATCAGTTTCTGATCTCTAAAATACCCCAGTTGGTGTAAATTTTATTTCCCTCACCCGTAAAATGCCAGTCATATCCTATCAATCAAAATCGGTGGTAGACGAAAGTCGTCCCGTGCACAAGCTGCACATCTCAAGACCTAATGCTAGACAACACACGGACTATCGATGTTGCCAGATACTGGACATAAATAATTTGACGTCGCTGACACGAAGAAGAAGACAGGAAGAAGGTGACTATGTAGAAAAATAGGTAAAAGTCTGATCTTTCCAAAAATGTACGCATTCATGGAACTTAACATGGTTTACACTGAGAAAAATCATTGGGAACCTCTTTTATGGATAACCCTCGTATTTATCAGTAGCAGGATTTATTTTGAATTATTATTACCACGAATTACAGCCATTAAGTATGCCATTTTCTGTGGGTCGATCCAAGACGTCTCTGCACCCGAAGGTCCACTTTGGAACATGTATTGTTCCCCATGACCTCAAGTTTGGAATCCCAAGATTTAAAGACACTGCAGTTGTTGTATCCAAGGTATATTTTTGGATGATTTATTTACCTTTTTTTTTAAACATAATTTCGTAATTTTAACATAATAAAAAAAATGAAAAAAAACATTTGTAATTATATTTTATGGTAAATATCTTTAAAAATGATATTGTGGCTTTTGGGTTTAACCGTGTATGGCTTAATTAGTAATTTTTCCACTAAGTCATCAATCCTGAAGAAGACCCCTGCAATGGCGGTTGAAATATTGGAAATTAGTAATTCGATACACACAGCTAAACCAAGAGAGTGGCCTTCAGTCACTCTCTTGGTAGCTTTTTGCGGTTAACAAGTAGCTTTTTGCGTGCGTCCAGTAACGGGTCCCCAGCTGGGTCTCCATAAACAGGACGGGATGGGAGGGTTGTCTCCAAGCGAACACGGCTAAACCCAAAAGCAACAATATCAATTCTGACCGTGAAAACCTAAGAAATTATCTTTAAAAATGTACATTTAACAAATAGACTGAGATTTGGTATTGGAATATGCAACTATGATTCTCAAGGTATGATTTTTTGAAATTTACAATACCTGTATGTACAGGTTTCATCATCACAAATTTCAAAACATTCTAAATTATGTTTTTGTGGTGGCGATAGATCTGTTGGTAGCCCTTCCTGAGATTACGTAACAGAAACTGTCGAGTGACTTTTGGCGCCAGTAGCGCTTGGCCCTCTTCAGGGTGTGTTTTGGTTGTTGAATCACATGCATGCTTTCTTCAAATCATGTGTTAAATTTAACCACAGTTTTGTAAATAATTCATGCATTTTTCGTATGTATTTATGTAAAAACATACTTTTTGAAGAAAAAAAAACATTATTCCTTTGAAATCAACGCTTGACGTCCAAATGGAAAAATAAATAGTTCCCGGGAGCCTCCAAGGTAAAAGCCAGCGAACTTGCATAGATTGCGGCTGTTGTGTTAGAGAAATATTTAGGTGTTTATGAATATTTGGATATATGAGCAGGGTTTTTATGGAAATTAGATGATCAGCCCGATACTCTCGAGGTCTGTAAAAAAATTTTGTCCTTAAGTGGAGGCTCCACCCTACCGGAGGGAATAAAAATAGCTTAGATTTAATTAAATCGATTTAATAAAATCAAGCTTGCTCGGGATGCGAACCCACAGCGTCTGAGTGAAAAGCAAACGCTTTAACCACTGGACTATGCTGTCCGGCTATTTGTAAAAGCTTTAAATTTTATAATTTGTATATTAGTATAAAACTTATTATTGTTTCAACAATTTTTGAATTACTAATAAAAGTTTTTTTTTTTAAAGAACAAAAAAATTGACCACATTAATGTACAAGTACGAAAATATTAAGGCTGGAGAAAAATAAGTTTTTTTTTTTTCCAAAAGCACCAATGAAAATAAACGTTACAAATACCTAAGATCTTACAATACATTCTTGAGTAGCCTTAAAAGAAGAAGACGGGTTTGTTTTGGCGGTTGACGGCCAGACGTTTCAGTTCCCAGTTCTCAATCTCAGTTCTTGTAATGAAAAATTTAATTTCGTGATTATAAAATGCGTATAAGAACTGTGGGTAGAATATTTTACACGCTAAAACGCACATTTTTACACTAATTATTGGTTTGGCAAATATCAATTAATTTATTTGATGTTTATTTACATTTTGTCAACGGTTTTTTGTGTGTGGTTTTCTAACCTCGAAAATATACTTGTATATTATGTTTTTTTGATCTTGAGAGCAGGTGATTTATAATTGTCATATTGTATTTAATATAAATACATTAAGATGAATTGTGTTGATACTTTTATTTGGAAAAACTTCACATTAATGTGTTAGTCTATACAAAATCAACAATTTACATTTACAGCTTAAAATAACACGTCCACTTTAGTGTATCAAGTTTTAAAATGATATATAAATCGTCAAATGTACTTACGATTAATTATCATTGGTGTATTGACAATTTCGCGATTAAAAATGCAGTTTATCATATATGTAAGCGATTATTTTGAAGAAAAAAAATATCTTTTTCCTTAGCTTACGCCTAAGTTAACCTAAAGAAACTCATATATTTTATTTTTAATTAACATTAGCTCGTTTTTGACGAAGTTTTGCTAATTATTAGGTATTTGAATTTATATCTTTTTTCGCCGTGCTTGTTTTATCTAACCTAACATAACTCAAACAATACATTAGGGCTAGGTGTTTCGTCTTTGATTTAACAGTCAAAGTTGTAGTAAAATGTCTAAAATCGTAATTTTTTATGTAAAATGGAATATCTGAAAATGAGGAATGCTTCTAAGAAACATTACCCAGTTTTTATAACATAATTTTGATTTTATTAACGTCGATATTAAAGCTGAAAAAAATACTGCTGTAGTTTATAATCTCTTACGGCATCTATAGTGTGCTACATATATATATGTATATATATAATACAATTAACTATTTCCAGGAAATGCAATAACAACTACAGTCCGCTATTTTGAATTCAACTTCACAAAATCAAAATGGCGTCTCCCCATAGAAATCTGCTTGCCAGTGGTGATCCAAAACGGAAAACATTCGCCACTTTTAAAGGTTCGTAAATGGACAGTAAAAATATTTACTTGCTTAGGGAGTCATTTGTTTTTTTTTTTTAAACAAAAGAGTACTTGATTGTATTTTATCAAAGCCAACTAACTTCACACGTAAGCTGTGTGTTAGATGGTCTGCAGGTCTCCACAGTCGCACAATAGTGACCCTCCTTGCGCTCGAGGTTGTCCTTTGTTCTACCAACTCCAGCTCTTAATCTGTTCAGGGATTTCCGGGTCCGCCAGTCAAGGTTCTTGCCAGTTGGGAGGCCTTCCTTTGGAGTAATGAAATTCTCTGATGCGACTTGTTTGCCAGAGCTGGAGTCTTTCAGTTTCAGGGCCGGATGTGAGAGTTTGTGTGGATCTCAGAAAGCTGCTTTGCGACTTCAGTCTGGGTGTTGGGGGTATCTGATTATACAAGCAGTGGGACGGTTGGTTGATTGCCTTACGCATTTCTTCGGCGCATATGACTTTGCGTGTTATGTTTGGTGGTGCGATACCAACCAAGGGGTATAGTTTTGAAATGGGTGATGGTTTGAGGCAGCCTGTGACGACTCTGCATGCATCATTCAGGGCAGTATCCACTTTATTACAGTAGACTTATCGACCCCACACTGGTGGCGCATATTCTCCAGCTGAGAAACAAAGTGCTAAAGCTGAGGTACGAAGAAGGGGTGGTTGGGCTCCCCAGTGAGTGTTGCTCAGTTTGCGGATGAGGTTGTTCCTTGTTGCAACTTTCTGTTTGGTGTTGCTGCAATGACGCCTGAAGGTGAGGGTGCGATCTAGAGTGACTCCGAGGTATTTTGGATGGTCGCTATGTTCCAGTACTCTACCTTCCCAAGTGACACGAAGCTTTCTGTTAGCTTCCCTGTTTCTAAGGTGGAAACAGTAGACTTGTGTCTTTGATGGGTTAGGTTTGAGATATTTGGTTTCGTAGTAATGGGACATCTCGTTGAGTCCCTGGCTTAGGATGTCCTCAACTTCTTCTAACGTTACCGCTTGCGCTGCCAAACCTAGGTCATCCGCATATATAAAAGACTCAGTGTCCTTGGGGGTGGTCGTTGGTATATATGTTGAATAGTATGGGAACAAGTACACTGCCTTGTGGTAAACCGTTTTTTTGGTTACGCCATCGGCTGGTTTTCCCCTGAAATGTTGTTGTTCCAGTACTCTACCTTCACACGTGACACAAAGCTTTCTTTTAGCTTCCCTGTTTCTAAGGTGGAAACAGCAGACTTGTGTCTTTCTCACTAGCCTGCAAGGGCTATATCGAGCTGATATCAACACTTAACACTTGTAAATGTACTATTATTTTTATTATTTTAGAAGACGCATCCTCTGATAGCAACAGTCGGGGTGCTCTGAGTCTTCTAGTCGAGGTCGGCGGTCGTGAAGGAGAGCAACGCTCACCTGACGCAGAATGGTAATTTCTTATTTACACATTTACTATGTAGAGTTAATTCCTTTGATAAAACTTGGCTTCTAATATATGTTTTATTGATGAATAAATTATTTTACAATAGTACCTTATGTTGAGTAAGAATAAAATTCACCCTTTAGCCAAGCTAAGTCTATTGCATGTCGAGTTTCGATTCTTGAATAAAAAATTATGAAAATCCATGGAAACTTATGAAAAAAGACTAGAAAATGGATGAAAAATGACTAAGAACAATGAAAATTGTCAAAAAATGATAAGAATTGTTGAAAAATTATTGATATTGATAGTAGATTATGAATAGTACTATACGGAACCATAAATACTGTGGCTCTAGCCCGACATTCATGCATAATCCATTCTTATGGGCTCTCACTATGAATGGGTTACTTTCATCTACCACCGATTTTGATGAATAGACTTTGACTAGCAGTTACTCACAATACGTTTATTAAAATTGAATAAATTAATTGATAAAAGGGTGAATTGAATTTGCCAAATTATGAATTTAATTTGCTAAAGGTAAATTTCATTTGAAAAAGGGTGACTTGCAAAACCTAGAAAAAAACCTTTTTTTTTAATTTATTTTTTTCTTTCCAGCACGGATGACAATTTACATACAATTGAAGAATTCATCATCGTTGACAGTGATGATGAAGATAACGTTCCGACACTGTTTTACGAGGATGATGAAGAGTTGTCTACTGTCAACAATGACGAAGCGTTACATTCGAATGAACAATCCATAGAAACGAGTAAGTATAGACTGGATTTAGCCTGCGAGGACACGGCTTCCGTGGATTTTAATGACAAAACGTCAAAAGAAAACTATTCCAGCTTAAAAAGTAATATCATGAACATAGACGAAGAAACCAATTCCGAAACTGAACCAGTTAAATTATTTTCTATTGGTCCAACTATAAGCATGGCTGAGATATTCAAAGGTATAGGAAACTCTGTTGAATCTTCAGATATTGATTTTTATTATTATATATTAGTATTTGTATAGCGCTCTTTTATGACCGAATGATCATTCCGGCAGCGCTTCTTTGCCTTTCTGAGTAAAAAGGTGGGTCTTGAGTCTGCTTCTGAAGTATGCCTCCGATTTAAGAGAACTTATGGTTTCCGGCAGCGAGTTCCAAGCCATTGGTGCCGCGTAGCTGAAAGCATATTGCCGAAGACCGTGCTAGGAATTTTTTAGTACATATTGTATGAAAGATAGCGCTATGAACAATCTTATAGAAAAATATATGAAAATAGGTGATGAAACTTCTAGTTTTGTTGATGGAGAAACAACTACAGGTGAGTTTTATGTTTAAGGCTTATTTAACATTTTTTTTTTAAATTTACGAGGGTGGTCCGATAAACTGCGCCAAACTGAATCTGATGTGAAGCATAGAATAAACACAGGATGGCTGAAATGGAGGTCTCTCTCTGGGGTTTTGTGTGACAGCAAGATTCTAGTTAGGACCAAAGGTAAAACCTACAAAACTGCTGTAAGGCCAGCTATTCTCTACGGATCGGAGTGTTGGACCCCGCTGCAACGTGACTTGGATAGGATTCATGTGGCAGAGATGAAGATGCTGTGGTGGGCGGGCGGTGTGACTAGAGTGGACAGAGTTCGAAATGAGCATATTCGGGGTTCATTTCGGGTGGCCCCCATACCTGAAAAGGTAACGGAAAACCGTCTAAGATGGTATGGGCATGTGACACGGAGAGATGAGGACCACATGGTGAAGAGAGCCCTCAACATACCCACGCTGAGAAGACCTGGATGACCACAAGCAACCTGGACTGCAACTGTAAACAAGGATCTGAAAACTCTGGGTTTGATCGAGAATGCAACGCAGGACAGACAGACATGGCGAATGTGCACAAGGAGAGCCGACCCCAGATGATGGGAAATGGCTAGGATAAAGAAGAAGAAGGTGGTCCGATAAGCCTACAAAAGAAAAAAGAAAATTTTGGAAAAGTTGCGATTTATTTCTTAACATAGTCTCCTTTTAGCTTGATACACTTGACCCAGTGATGCTCCAGCTTTTTTAAACCGTCTGAAAAATACGTTTTCTCAATGTATGCAAAGTAGGCCTCCGTGGCGGCGATTACCTCCTCATTCGACTCGAATTTCTGCCCGGCGAGTGACTTCTTCAAGTCTGGAGAATACATATGGCAAAAACGTTGGTTATCTTCCACCAAAGGTAGAACTACCTTTCTTTCCGGACATTTACTTCAGACTAACTGCTAAATGGATAAGCCCCGATCACTGGTCTACACAACTAATAACTGGGCACGGCGCTTTTAATGACAGATTATACTCATTTCGTTTCAAACCCTAGTTGCCCCTGTGGCGCCCCCTTCCAGACCTCAGAGCACATTCTCTGGGACTGTCAGTTCCTCTCTCGTTAGAAAAAGGAGTCCTTTTCGATGCAGTTCGAGGGAATCGCCTCGGCCCTATCAGGCATGCAGACTTTTTGGCCACAAAAAAAATTCTCCACGCATTTACAATCTTTGCTCGTATTTTCGGTGAGAGAATCTGTCTTCTATCTCCATCTCTTTACAACCCGTCAATGTGGTTCTAATCTCTTTCGCGGGTTCTTTCTTTTAGCACTTGTGTGCAGTGGCCACAATTGTTCAGAGGGGACTCCCACTAGACTTATCAGTTGCTAACTGATCGTGTTTGTTTACCTGAACCCATTAATATATAATGTTGTCGGATCGCAACGAGATCCACCAGCGGCCTTTACCATCATCGATGAACGTAAACCTCCCGCATGAGTCTCCATCCTCTTTTATCCATCTTACAGGGGGTCGGCCAAAGCTTCATTTGCCAGTTTTTGGGTGCCGCTCAAATACTTTTCTTCCCCATCAACCGTCGTCTCTTCAACAGAAATGTCACATTGCGACTAGAGTGTGTCTATTAGTTACAAAGGCCTCCACTACTTGAGTTCTTCTGCGGATATCCTCGTTCCGGATTCTATCTTTTTGAGACACTCCTCTCATGGATCTCTCCATAGCACGCTGGGTGACCTTTATTTTATGTGTAAGACTTGCTGTTATATTCCACGTCTCTGCGCCATAAGTTAATACAGGGAGGATGCATTAGTTTTGAGACATTGCAGAATTCTCGCTTTAACTTCAGTGCTTGTACTTCAGTTTTTTTCAAAGTTTGTTGTATATATTTTATTTTATTATTCTTTTTGAGTGTGATCCTTACTCTATAAATACAAATAAAAAACAAAATATCTTAGGCTCTCTCAGGCTAAATTTAAATTCATTACATAAGTTTTTTTTTCACTTACCAAAGATCCACAAATTCGCTTCTGTTTATATTTTGGATATTTTTACATAATATTGTTCTGTATTTACATTTAGAACTCATGGAAACAAAGATATGTTTAAAAAGTGTTCTTTATTTGAATATGGGAATTTTAAAAACAGTTGAAGTGTGCTTCACTTGTTATTAAACATGGCTGTCTGTCAAGATTCTGCATTTATTGATATTTAATTATTTCTATAAAATATAGCACGATCCCTGAATATTGATCTAAGTAATATATATTTGCCTCTCTGAGATAGTTCCTTACCTATCTTCCTTAAATTTTAACTTCCTTTAATTCATTCCCGATGGATCTAGACGGGAGTATTTGCAGCAAGTGTACGAGGACATGAGTTGTAGCTCTTATGCTGAGCTAAAGAGGGTTGCAGAAGATCGAGAAGAGTTGAGATTGAGATGCAAGATTTCGTTGCTGCAAACCAATCCACCGGATTGATACTGCGAAGAAGATTCATTCATTTTACATGAATGTTTACCAATATTGAATATATTAGTGCCATTTTAATTTTACAACTGACCACATTCACACTGACTTATTATATCTATTAACTGCTAATTGATTCAACACACTGCTAAAACTTTTATTTAATTGGTTACTGAACAATGAAATACAGGCCATTTTCATTTTTGAAAATTTTCAAACCAATTATTTCATTAGACTATTAGAGATTTATAAATCGAAAATACTCAATATAATTTTATTTCTGTTTGAAGATTCTATGAAGACTAAAAGGAAGCAGACATCTTCCTCATCTGATGGAGTAACTGGTAATATATCTTTCTTATCTATATATATATTTATGAGAATCAATCAAAGGTTTTCACGGCCAGATTTGATATTGGGGCTTTTGGGCTTAGCCGTGTGTGGCGAATTACTTTTACATATGAATAAGCATTTCATGTGGAATGTTGATCCGACAACGTCATAGACTACAGCCCTACATTCACGCATCATACTTATTATTACAGGAATTTACTATGGATAGGTGGTGTTAATGGAATGACTTTCGTCTACCGTTAACTTTAATTAATAGGCCATTACTGGCATTTTACGGCTGAGGAATCAAATTTACACCAACCATGGTTATTTTAGAGCTTAAAGATCTTTTTTTTCTCTATCGGGGATTGAACCCATGACCCTCGGTTTGGTAAGCAAACACTTACACCACTAAGCTATACCATATTCTCCTATCTTCTTCTTCGTGTCGGCGACGTTAAATTATTTATGCCCAGTATCTGGCAACATCGATAGCCCGTGTGTTGTCTAGCATTAGGTCTTGAGATGTGCAGCTTGTGCACGGGACGACTTTCGTCTACCACCGATTTTGATTGATAGGATATGACTAGTATTTTACGGGTGAGGGAAATAAAATTTACACCAACTGGGGGTATTTTAGAGATCAGAAACTGATTTAATTTTTAATTTATTTTTTCATCTTCAAATGCCTTAAATGTGAAATTGAAAAACCGATTTCATTCTTCATATTTGTGTTTTCAGAAGAAAAGGTTCCCAAATTAAATGTTGTTGAGATATCCAGTAATAAGGATGAAAACCTGATGCTTCTTGAAGATTCCAGGAGGAAGATCATGGATCTTGGAGGTCAGCTAAGAAATTTACGGGAAAATCTAATGGTTGCTCAATGTACGTAGTTTTTTGAGAATATTTTTTTCTTTAGAGTTCACTTGTAATTTAATAGCAGATTTTTTTCACCTTACCCTTACTGTGCTATAAATTTTCGTCACCTCCGATGATATGTAAGTGATTTATCCGTATAATAAGGTTCCCAATGATTTTTCAGTGTATAACATTTTTTATTCCATGAATGCGTACATTTTTGGAAAGTTCACACTTTTACCTATTTTTCTACATAGTCAGTCGCCACTGAGGTCAATGCATTTTTGCATGCGGTATACGAGCTTTTGAATGCCCGAATCAAAAAAATCTGCCACCAAGCCACGCAGATACCTGAGAACCGCATCTTCCAGCTCTTCTCTGTCGCCGAAATGCGTTCCACCCAGGTGGTTCTTCATGTCAGGGAAGAGATGGTAGTCACTTGGGGCTAAGTCCGGGCTGTAGGGTGGGTGTTTGACAATACCCCATCCAAATTTATCGTACGGTCAACATTCTTGGCACCCACCTCGCTTAAACCTTAGCATACCCTAGATGCTCCGTCAAAATAATTTCGGAAAGATTACGAACCGCCACTCTCTGATCTGACAGCATCGCTGCCTCCACTTTTGCGATTATTTCATCAGACACAGATGGCCGTCCGGAACACTCCTCATCATGGACGTCAGTATGCCCGTTCTGCACCATTTGCGCACGTGTTGTACGCTCATACCGCCGGCGGTCATAGTTCTATGGTAAAGCGTTTGCTTTGCAAGCCAAAGGTCGTGGGTTCGATCACCAACGAAGATTAAAAAAAAAAATTATTTTTGATCGATCATACTCTGAGGTATATAATGCCATACAGTGTGCTTTGAATAGTACTTTCCTGACAGCATTACTACAATGGTAGAACCTCCGAGAAAGCATACCTCTCCGAACGCATATTGCTCTTCTTTGCCGCTCTATGTCTTCAGTGTCACGTAAAAAACTTAATGTTTATTCAGCAAATAAAACGCTGTTTTATCTCTATTTTACAAATATTAAGTATATATTATGTAAATATTATAATCTATTACAGAAAATTAAAAAAAAAATGCTTTTTATAATCAGGGTTCAGCACCTTAGAATTCTAGTATTGACATTTTCCAATGCAAGTCGCTATCTTTTCCCTTGGTTTTAATGACGTGAAACTTTTTTTACAATTATTTGGACACCATTCACACAAAACGAGGGGGTGAGCCTTGAAAAAAAACTAAAAAAAAAATTTTTGGACACCCTAATACACTTGTCTCCATAGATTTCGCATAGCTGGGAATGAATTTCTACCGGCGCAATGTTTTTTGCAGACAGGAAATGGATCACCGAGCGCAGCTCACACTTGGCGAGTGAAGCAAGGGGAAGATCCATCACATACGGCTTCCAAGCCAAGACTGAGTTCCGCAGGCAGCTCACTAGGGAAGAGATTTGGAGTGGGGGAACCAAGGGACACTACAGAATCGCGGGACCTACTATAAAATCGCTTTTCAGGACTGTAACGCCATGGGAACCTTATTTCACGGATAACCCTCCTACTTCAGACTCCCCTCGTACAAAAGAGCTGAACACCGAGGCATCCTTCAGAGGCAGACCAAGACATACCTTTTTGTTTAGGAAGGCAAAAAAGCGCTGCTGGAATTATTATTAGTATTTGTATAGCGCTCTTTTATGACCTGCCGGTCATTCCGGCAGCGCTTCTTTGCGTCTCTAAGTAAAAAGGTGGGTCTTGAGTCTGCTTCTGAAGGATGCCTACGCTTTAAGCTCTCTTATGCTTTCCGGCAGCGAGTTCCAGGCTATTGGTGCCGAGTAGCTGAAAGCACGATTGCCAAAGACCGTGCTAGGACTACCTCCCGTCAGCTGCAGGGTGCTTCTATTTGCTCTGGTTGATCCGAGTGTCTAAGGACACATCCGATCTATCCTTGAATACGGCAGTCACTTATGTGTTGAGACACAAAATACCTTCTAAACTTAATTGACTCAGTTCAAAGAAGAGCAATTCGTTTGGTAAACAATGACACTCTTATGTCTAACCTGCAATCAATGGAACACATGCGTAAGATTGGTTCACTTAGTATTTTCTAACGTTATTACCACGGTCGTTGCTCTTCGTAACTTAAAGAACTAATTCCTCCTGCATCCACCCACAAACAACAAACTCGTCTTACACTTGCCGAACATCCATACACGGTTAATGTGTGTCGACCAAGAACTGGCAGTTTCCAAAGTTCTTTCCTTAATGCCACCGGTAAGCTATGAAATGCTCTTCCAGTGTCTGTGTTTCCTCCTTCCTACAATCTGGATCTCTTCAAGAAACAGATAAATATACACTTTCAATCTCCCCAACCCACGCACAAACATGAACACAACACGCGTTTCCCGCATGCAGCATTCAGTCTTCCTGGCTAAGCGTCATAGAGTGCACTGGTCTTGACCGGGTGTGCTCTCCTGCATGCGATTACATAAAAAAATAAAAAAATTATATATCAACTTCACAATCATGCATTTAGATTACACATCCGTAAAATGCCAGTCATAGTCCATCGATTCACCTCGAATGTCAATTGGCCGACCACCTGCAAGATGAACTGATGACATAAGAATAGCGGGAGTGGCCTGGATGCGGAAGGCAGAGGATCGAAGAGGATGGAAACTCATGCGGGAGGGTTTCTTTCAACAGTAGATGGAAACAGGCTGATGGTGATGTTTTTTTTTTAATTCCAGATTCCGAAAATAAACCGAAACGAAAACCAGGACCTAAGTCTAAATGTGCTACAGTTGTACCTCAAGATGATATACCCACACCTTGCACTGTAAGTAAATATTTAATTTTACAACCAATTTTCTTGCTTTCGAATCATTCCCAGTTGTTGTTGTTGTTTCCGTAGTTGAAGGATTGGCCGGCATTGTAAATAACCGTTTCCAGGGGGCACCACGCGGAGGTTCCTTCTTTGCTCCCCTTGGACCTAGCCCCTGGACATGACCAAGGGTGGAATATATGGAGGTCCCTTAACAGACTTCGGACCGGAGTATGTAAGACGAGGACACAAATTAAAGCCTGCAAGTTTTACAGCGGACCGATTGAATGTGACTGTGACGTGGAGCAGACCCTGTCTCACCTTCTGGAGTGTGCGCTGTGCCCAAATAGCTGCACCCAGGAAGACCTGATGATGGCCGGGAGTAACGCCATCGACGTCGCCCACTTTTGGGCAGACAGGATCTGACCCTGTTATTTCCGACACGATTATATATTCCCAGTTTCAAGCGCCTAGAAACCCTTCCGCAAGCTCTTCTGTGTCTGGCATGGATCTTCATCAAGTAACGCCTCCAATTCGGTATCTTCAAACTTTTTTTCAGCACCAGGATGTTCTTCATCTTCGAGGTCAAAATCCCCCCCTTGAATTGTTGAAACCATCTTCTGCATGTTTGTTCTGAAAGAGCATTGTCGCCATATGTTTCTGCTAATATTCTATGTGCCTCAACTGCTGTTATCTCTCGATGGAAGTAATGTTAAAGAATTCCCCGCAATAACGATTTTGTAGGTACGAACTCAGCCATAAAACGTCTTTACACTCCGGCAGTTGAAATTGGACTGATGTTTGCAGCCTATGGTTTTAGCTTTCAGGTTAAAAAAATATTTCAGCCTGATCGGATATATACCTGCTGAATTATGAGTCTCAATACAAAACGCTCTTTTTCAATGCATACTAAGAGGGATGAGACTGTTCAACCAAATGCTTAGGATGTTGATATACTTCACGTAAGGAAGGCCCAATTCAGGCACGAACTTCATTGGAAGAATAATTTGTTGGAGTCGTCTGTTTGATAAGCATTGGGACCTTCTGTTGCTTGTCTCTATTGCCTTGTTCTTAGTACTTAATCATAAGTACCTATATTTGTGTATATATATTTTATAGAATTATTAATTCTAATTGAACTTCAGTAACAAATAAAATTTGTAATGTTATTATAGGTGTTTTTTAAAAAAAATAAAAAAAAATGCCTAACACTTGCTTGTGGGTAGTTCCCTGTTTTGGTCGCTGTCTATGCTGATGGCGCTGCCGGAGAACAATGATTGTTTCATCTACAACTGACAATCAGTGGCGGTACTGACGTACAATACCAATCGTCGTAACAAGATGGCGACAGCAGGTGTCAGTGTGTATAACCTCTAATGATTGATTTTATTTTTTTACTTAGATTGCGGTTCCAGTCTTCAATCTACCTTCTGATAATGAAGATGAATCTATTAAACCATCAGCAGTTGGTAAGTTTTATTTCCTCTTTAGAGTGAGTCATTAATTATATTTAAAAAGCCCATTTTTTAAATAAAAATATTGTATATTCCCTACATCTATCATCTTCGTAGTATCAATTCGGTGGATTGGTTTGCAGCAACAAAATCTTGCATCTCGTTCTCTACTCTTCTCGATCTTCTGCAACCTTCTTTAGCTCAGCATAAATTTTGATAAACAATGACACTCTTACGTCTAACCTGCAATCAATGGAACACAGGCTCAAGATTGGTTCACTTAGTCTTTTCTACCGTTATTACCGTCGGTGCTGTTCGGAACTTTAAGAATTAATTCCTCCTGCACCCACAACCGACAAACTCGTCTAACACTTGCCGATCATCCATACACGGTTAATGTGTGTTGACCAAGAACTGGCAGTTTCCAAATTTCTTTCCTTAATGCCACCGGTAAGCTATGGAATGCTCTTCCAGCGTCTGTGTTTCCTCCTACCTACAATCTGAATCTCTTGAAGAAATGGATAAATATAAACTTTTTTTTTTTAACAATAGAGTACTTGATTGTATTTTATCAAAGCCAACTAACTTCACACTTAAGCTGTATGTTAGATGGTCTGCAGGTCTCCACAGTCGCACAATAGTGACTCTCCTTGCGCTCGAGGTTGTCCTTTGTTCTACCAACTCCAGTTCTTAATCTGTTCAGGGATTTCCGGGTCCGCCAGTCAAGGTTCTTGTCAGTTGGGAGGCCTTCCTTTGGAGTAATGAAATTCTCTGATGCGACTTGTTTGCCAGAGCTGGAGTCTTTCAGTTTCAGGGCCGGATGTGAGAGTTTGTGTGGATCTCAGAAAGCTGCTTTGCGACTTCAGTCTGGGTGTTGGGGGTATCTGATTATACAAGCAGTGGGACGGTTGGTTGATTGCCTTACGCATTTCTTCGGCGCATATGACTTTGCGTGTTATGTTTGGTGGTGCGATACCAACCAAGGGGTATAGTTTTGAAATGGGTGATGGTTTGAGGCAGCCTGTGACGACTCTGCATGCATCATTCAGGGCAGTATCCACTTTATTACAGTAGACTTATCGACCCCACACTGGTGGCGCATATTCTCCAGCTGAGAAACAAAGTGCCAAAGCTGAGGTACGAAGAAGGGGTGGTTGGGCTCCCCAGTGAGTGTTGCTCAGTTTGCGGATGAGGTTGTTCCTTGTTGCAACTTTCTGTTTGGTGTTGCTGCAATGACGCCTGAAGGTGAGGGTGCGATCTAGAGTGACTCCGAGGTATTTTGGATGGTCGCTATGTTCCAGTACTCTACCTTCCCAAGTGACACGAAGCTTTCTGTTAGCTTCCCTGTTTCTAAGGTGGAAACAGTATACTTGTGTCTTTGATGGGTTAGGATTGAGATATTTGGTTTCGTAGTAATGGGACATCTCGTTGAGTCCCTGGCTTAGGATGTCCTCAACTTCTTCTAACGTTACCGCTTGCGCTGCCAAACCTAGGTCATCCGCATATATAAAAGACTCTGTGTCCTTGGGGGTGGTCGTTGGTATATATGTTGAATAGTATGGGAACAAGTACACTGCCTTGTGGTAAACCGTTTTTTTGGTTACGCCATCGGCTGGTTTTCCCCTGAAATGTTGTTGTTCCAGTACTCTACCTTCACACGTGACACAAAGCTTTCTTTTAGCTTCCCTGTTTCTAAGGTGGAAACAGCAGACTTGTGTCTTTCTCACTAGCCTGCAAGGGCTATATCGAGCTGATATCAACACTTAACACTTGTAAATGTACTATTATTTTTATTATTTTAGAAGACGCATCCTCTGATAGCAACAGTCGGGGTGCTCTGAGTCTTCTAGTCGAGGTCGGCGGTCGTGAAGGAGAGCAACGCTCACCTGACGCAGAATGGTAATTTCTTATTTACACATTTACTATGTAGAGTTAATTCCTTTGATAGAACTTGCTTCTAATATATGTTTTATTGATGAATAAATTATTTTACAATAGTACCTTATGTTGAGTAAGAATAAAATTCACCCTTTAGCCAAGCTAAGTCTATTGCATGTCGAGTTTCGATTCTTGAATAAAAAATTATGAAAATCCATGGAAACTTATAAAAAAAGACTAGAAAATGGATGAAAAATGACTAAGAACAATGAAAATTGTCAAAAAATGATAAGAATTGTTCAAAAATTATTAATATTGATAGTAGATTATGAATAGTACTATACGGAACCATAAATACTGTGGCTCTAGCCCGACATTCATGCATAATCCATTCTTATGGGCTCTCACTATGAATGGGTTACTTTCATCTACCACCGATTTTGATGAATAGACTTTGACTAGCAGTTACTTACAATACGTTTATTAAAATTGAATAAATTAATTGATAAAAGGGTGAATTGAATTTGCAAAAGTATGAATTTCATTTGCAAAAGGGTGAATTTCACTTGAAAATGTGTGAATTTCATTTTCGAAAAGGTGAATTTAATTTTAAAAATTGTATTTCATTTTCAAAAAAGTGAATTTAATTTGCTAAAGGTAAATTTCATTTGAAAAGGGGTGACTTGCAAAAACTGTGAAAAAAGCCTTTTTTTAAATTTATTTCTTTCTTTCCAGCACGGATGACAATTTACATACAATTGAAGAATTCATCATCGTTGACAGTGATGATGAAGATAACGTTCCGAAACTGTTTTACGAGGATGATGAAGAGTTGTCTACTGTCAACAATGACGAAGCGTTACATTCGAATGAACAATCCATAGAAACGAGTAAGTATAGACTGGATTTAGCCTGCGAGGACACGGCTTCCGTGGATTTTAATGACAAAACGTCAAAAGAAAACTATTCCAGCTTAAAAAGTAATATCATGAACATAGACGAAGAAACCAATTCCGAAACTGAACCAGTTAAATTATTTTCTATTGGTCCAACTATAAGCATGGCTGAGATATTCAAAGGTATAGGAAACTCTGTTGAATCTTCAGATATTGATTTTTATTATTATATATTAGTATTTGTATAGCGCTCTTTTATGACCGAATGATCATTCCGGCAGCGCTTCTTTGCCTTTCTGAGTAAAAAGGTGGGTCTTGAGTCTGCTTCTGAAGTATGCCTCCGATTTAAGAGAACTTATGGTTTCCGGCAGCGAGTTCCAAGCCATTGGTGCCGCGTAGCTGAAAGCATATTGCCGAAGACCGTGCTAGGACTACCTCCCGTCAGCTGCAGGGTGTTTCTATTTGCTCTGGTTGATCCGAGTGTCTCTCTTATCTCCTTGTGCTTGATAAGTTCTGTCAAATAGCACAGTGCAGTTCCTTTGAGTGCCTTATAAGCTTAGAGGCATAGTTTGTACTGGATTGTAGCCGGAACTCTCAACCGCAGCAGGCGGTGTAGTATCAGTAATGTTACAGAATTTGGGCGCGTTGTACACTAGTCGTGCCGCTGCGTTTTGTGATGACTGTTTGGTCATAAAAAAGCGCTATATAATGCTGATATAATTAAAATAACATTGTTTTGATTTTTTTTTTCAGTTGCAACCGAAGTAGAAAAACCTGATAACAGTTTAGTTCAAGAAGAAAATAGTACCGAAGTGACAACTCAAAATATAAAGGCCAATGATGGGAACGAACTTGCTCAGATTGCTTCAGTGTTTATGGCGAAGAAAAGAGTATCACTAGGCTTCTCAAAGGATGTAACCAATAACTCTTACAGTATCATAGATCTTGAGGAGTCTTCAGATTCGGGTAATAACGCTTTTGTATATATCTATATATATCTCGCTTCCAAAAAACCAGGTGTATTATATAATCACGTCGGTATTTCAACGATAAACAACTTCTTCTATATAAAGGACACATCCGATCTATCCTTGAATACGGCAGTCACTTATGTGTTGAGACACAAAATACCTTCTAAACTTAATTGACTCAGTTCAAAGAAGAGCAATTCGTTTGGTAAACAATGACACTCTTACGTCTAACCTGCAATCAATGGAACACAGGCGTAAGATTGGTTCACTTAGTATTTTCTAACGTTATTACCACGGTCGTTGCTCTTCGTAACTTAAAGAACTAATTCCTCCTGCATCTACCCACAAACGACAAACTCGTCTTACACTTGCCGAACATCCATACACGGTTAATGTGTGTCGACCAAGAACTGGCAGTTTCCAAAGTTCTTTCCTTAATGCTACCGGTAAGCTATGAAATGCTCTTCCAGTGTCTGTGTTTCCTCCTTCCTACAATCTGGATCTCTTCAAGAAACAGATAAATATACACTTTCAATCTCCCCAACCCACGCACAAACACACGCGTATCCCGCATGCAGCATTCAGTCTTCCTGGCTAAGCGTCATAGAGTGCACTGGTCTTGACCGGGTGTGCTCTCCTGCATGCGATTACATAAAAAAATTAAAAAATTATATATCAACTTCACAATCATGCATTTAGATTACACATCCGTAAAATGCCAGTCATAGTCCATCGATTCACCTCGAATGTCAATTGGCCGACCACCTGCAAGATGGACTGATGACATAAGAATAGCGGGAGTGGCCTGGATGCGGAAGGCAGAGGATCGAAGAGGATGAAAACTCATGCGGGAGGGTTTCTTTCAACAGTAGATGGAAACAGGCTGATGCTGATGTTTTTTTTTTAATTCCAGATTCCGAAAATAAACCGAAACGAAAACCAGGACCTAAGTCTAAATGTGCTACAGTTGTACCTCAAGATGATATACCCACACCTTGCACTGTAAGTAAATATTTAATTTTACAACCAATTTTCTTGCTTTTGAATCATTCCCAGTTGTTGTTGTTTCCGTAGTTGAAGGATTGGCCGGCATTGTAAATAACCGTTTCCAGGGGGCACCACGCGGAGGTTCCTTCTTTGCTCCCCTTGGACCTAGCCCCTGGACATGACCAAGGGTGGAATATATGGAGGTCCCTTAACAGACTTCGGACCGGAGTATGTAAGACGAGGACACAAATGAAAGCCTGCAAGTTTTACAGCGGACCGACTGAATGTGACTGTGACGTGGAGCAGACCCTGTCTCACCTTCTGGAGTGTGCGCTGTGCCCAAATAGCTGCACCCAGGAAGACTTGATGATGGCCGGGAGTAACGCCATCGACGTCGCCCACTTTTGGGCAGACGGGATCTGACCCTGTCGTTTCCGACACGATTATATATTCCCAGTTTCAAGCGCCTAGAAACCCTTCCGCAAGCTCTTCTGTGTCTGACATGGATCTTCATCAAGTAACGCCTCCAATTCGGTATCTTCAAACTTTTTCTCAGCACCAGGATGTTCTTCATCTTCGAGGTCAAAATCCCCCCCTTGAATTGTTGAAACCATCTTCTGCATGTTTGTTCTGAAAGAGCATTGTCGCCATATGTTTCTGCTAATATTCTATGTGCCTCAACTGCTGTTATCTCTCGATGGAAGTAATGTTAAAGAATTCCCCGCAATAACGATTTTGTAGGTACAAACTCAGCCATGTTTAAAATTTCTGATAAAAACGTCTGTACACTCCGGCAGTTGAAATTGGACTGATGTTTGCAGCCTAGGGTTTTAGCTTTCAGGTTAAAAAAATATTTCAGCCTGATCGGATATATACCTGCTGAATTATGAGTCTCAATACAAAACGCTCTTTTTCAATGCATACTAAGAGGGATGAGACTGTTCAACCAAATGCCTAGGATGTTGATATACTTCACGTAAGGGAGGCCCAATTCAGGCACGAACTTCATTGGAAGAATAATTTGTTGGAGTCGTCTGTTTGATGAGCATTGGGACCTTCTGTTGCTTGTCTCTATTGCCTTGTTCTTAGTACTTAATCATAAGTACCTATATTTGTATATATATATTTTATAGAATTATTAATTCTAATTGAACTTCAGTAACAAATAAAATTTGTAATGTTATTATAGGTGTTTTTTAAAAAAAATAAAAAAAAATGCCTAACACTTGCTTGTGGGTAGTTCCCTGTTTTGGTCGCTGTCTATGCTGATGGCGCTGCCGGGGAACAATGATTGTTTCATCTACAACTGACAATCAGTGGCGCTACTGACGTACAATACCAATCGTCGTAACAAGACGGCGACAGCAGGTGTCAGTGTGTATAACCTCTAATGATTGATTTTATTTTTTTACTTAGATTGCGGTTCCAGTCTTCAATCTACCTTCTGATAATGAAGATGAATCTATTAAACCATCAGCAGTTGGTAAGTTTTATTTCCTCTTTAGAGTGAGTCATTAATTATATTTAAAAAGCCCATTTTTTAAATAAAAATATTGTATATTCCCTACATCTATCATCTTCTTAGTATCAATTCGGTGGATTGGTTTGCAGCAACAAAATCTTGCATCTCGTTCTCTACTCTTCTCGATCTTCTGCAACCTTCTTTAGCTCAGCATAAATTTTGATAAACAATGACACTCTTACGTCTAACCTGCAATCAATGGAACACAGGCTCAAGATTGGTTCACTTAGTCTTTTCTACCGTTATTACCGTCGCTGCTGTTCGGAACTTTAAGAATTAATTCCTCCTGCACCCACAACCGACAAACTCGTCTCACACTTGCCGATCATCCATACACGGTTAATGTGTGTTGACCAAGAACTGGCAGTTTCCAAATTTTTTTTCCTTAATGCCACCGGTAAGCTATGGAATGCTCTTCCAGCGTCTGTGTTTCCTCCTACCTACATTCTGAATCTCTTGAAGAAATGGATAAATATAAACTTTCAATCTCACAAAAACAAACAATTTTCGTGTTAGTGTGTGGGTTGGGGAGATTGCAAGACTATATTTATCTTTTTCATGAAGAGATCCAGATTATAGAAAGGAGCAAACACAGACGCTGGAAAAGCATTCCAAAGCTTACCGGTGGCATTAAGGAAAGAACTTTGGAATCTGCCAGTTCTTGGTCGACACACATTAACCATGTATGGATGTTCGGCAAGTCTATGACGAGTTTGTCGGTTGTGGATGGGTGCAGTAAGAATCAGTTCTTTAAGTCATTCGTCGTTCGACCATTACAGAGTGCGGACGTACTTTACAGTAGCTCCAATAAATTCGGAGTAGTGACGTGTGTGCAACAATAATAATAATAAAAAAAACTGATTTATAATAATTTCTAGTGAACATCAAAGTGTGATTAAATGAATCAAGATAGAATGCGATGGAGATGGAAGAATTAATAATTAATACTAAAGAGCTGATCAATAAGATCACCTCAGCAAAAGATAATAAATTAAAAATTCAACTGGAAAAAAATATTCAAGAAATTGAAGAAATTACAAAAAATCAAAAAATTGACTTACAAGGAAAAATAATTGATTTACAAAACGAATTAATTAATAACAACAAGAAACAAATGAAAAAGATTGAATAAATTATCTCTAAATCGAACATATCTTATGCAACAATCACAAAGAGTTCACCAAAAGAACCAACTAAATTTACAACGAAACAAGACTCAAAACACGCAATCATAATAGAGTCAAAAAAGAATGCTAGTGCTGAAATAGTTAAAACTAAAATAGCAAAAAATGTGAACCTAAACAAAATGAAAATGGGAATAATTAGTTTCAAAAAAATCGGAGAAAAAAAGAATCTAATAATCTGCGCAACAAAAGAGGAAGCTAATTTACTGTGCAATGAAATAAATAAGAGAATCGGAGACGAGGTTACCGCTGAAGAAATTAAAAAGAAACAACCAAACTTAATTATTAAGAGACTACAAAAAGACATTACTGAAGAAGAATTAATCAGTAACATAGTCAACCAAAACAGACTAAATGAAGAGGACGAGACTAAAATTAAATTAATCAAAGAAATTAAAATCAAGAAAAGCAACGATGGAAAAGAGTGGGATACCACAAACTATATCATACAGACAACTCCTTCGATTAGAAGACATCTGATAGAAAGAAAAAAAATTAACATTGGATACAACAGAGTCAACATTGAGGACTGCAACCCACTAATGCAATGTTACCATTGTCAAAAATTTGGACACACAGCACTACGATGTCTGGCCAAGGATCAACCACCAACCTGCTTGCACTGTTCACAAAATCACAACCACATAAACTGTAAAATTAAAGAGACACCAATTTGCATCAATTGTACCAATTCAAACAAATTTCACAAAACAAATATACCCACTAACCACAACGACAATAGCCACCAGTGCATGATCAGAGAGAAAATGCTTAAAATCGCAAACAGCCGGATTGATTTCGGCTGAATTCTGTATTTATTATCGAGGTTAATTATTCAAAGTATACCTACATCATTTACAATTCCTGTACTGTATTTACTATCGAGGTTAATAATTTAAAGCATACCTACATCATTTACAATTTATGTAATGTATTTACTATCGAGGTTAATAATATAAAGTATACCTACATCATTTACAATTTCAAAATTAATGCTTACCAATGAATGACTTTACATGCAACAATTTTAACAATAAAATTCAAATAAAAGAACTCATACATGACTCGATCAAAGATCTCAACCAATTAGTACAAAATTTTGAAAACACACTTACAACTTACCATATGAATAAATTTGAATGATATTATTTTATATTCTAAAAAATGTATATATGCAACACTTAAACCAAAGATGAATCCCACGCCACACACAAGATCTACCTTTAAGTGGCGTGGAAAGCGAAATTCCAAAAAAATAAACAATAAAAAAAAAAAAAATGTAATACTGTCAATAAAATCTTAAATGTATCCTATTATATTTGATTAAATAAAAAAAAAAAAAAAAAAAAGTTCCGAAGAGCAGCGACCATGGTAATAACGGTAGAAAAGACTAATTGAACCAATCTTACGCCTGTGTTCCATTGATTTCAGGTTAGACTTAAGAGTGTCAATGCTTATCAAACAAATTTTTAACATTATTAGATGTGCATGTAAGGTGAGCGAACAAAAATAAGAGACAAAGGATCGTTTTTTGAAGCTTTACGGCATCAGCCTAAAAAAGCTATATCAAGCTGATATCAATATATATTTACTTACAGATAAGGCTGACAAGGTGACTTCGGAGAAGCCTGTCGGTCCGTTTTGTGACAATCCTTGGTGTTCAGATGGAAAAGTTACAGGGAAGGAGCTTTTATCATGTCCTATTTATGCTGTGAGACTATACAAACTCAAGAGGACCAAAAGGAACTCAAGACCCAAGCTATGCATCAGTTGCATTAACCGAGCAACTGAACACATGCAGGTAAATTCAACAATTGATACACAGTTTTTGTTCTGTGTAAACACATATAGGGGAATGGAACATACACATGCAACAACAAAATCTAGAATCTCGATCTCCACTTTTCTCAATCCTCTGCAAGCCTCTTTTAGCTCAGCGTAAGAGCTGCAACGCATGTCCTCAAACACTTGATGCAAATACTCCCGTTTAGGGCGCCCTGAAATTTCTACCCTCAACCTTACCCTCCACAATGTCGTGAAGAAGACCATCGCGGCGCATGATGTGACCGTTCGCCTCTCTGAGATGGTTCTTACTAGGATTTAATTTTTTTATTTAAACATATACAGGAGAATACCGTGATATAAACACAGACATGTGGTGATAGTAATTCTGAAGTCTCATCTATGGAATTCTATGACGCTTACAATGCTGCATATGGCTAAGGTCTGCATCTAGAGTGCTGATCCGCTAACGTCATAGACTACAGCTCGAGAATCACACGTCATCCTTATTATTACAGGAATTTACTATGAATGGGTGGTCTTCACGGGATGACTTTCGTTTCCCACCAATTTTAATAATTAGGCTATTTTTTAAAAAAACCACGACCTTTAGATTGCAAAGCAAACGCTTTGACCATTGAGCTATACCCGCCGGCTAAGTGTCGCTAAAAGATTGAATCCGAAACGAGGAAATACGCAAAAGAACTCAAGTAGTGGATGCTACCCAACGAATAGGCACACTCAAGTGGCAATGTGACATATCTGTCGAAGAGATGACGGTCGATGGAGAAGAAAAGTATTGGAATGGCGCCCAAGAACTGGCAAACGAAGCATTGGCCGACCCCCTGCAAGATGGACTGACGACATAAGAAGAATAACGGGAGTGACCTGGTTGCGGAAGGCGGAGGATCGAAGAGGATGGAGACTTACGGCAGGCTTACG
The DNA here is from genome assembly GCA_022606575.1 of Glossosoma conforme. Taxonomy (NCBI): domain Eukaryota; kingdom Metazoa; phylum Arthropoda; class Insecta; order Trichoptera; family Glossosomatidae; genus Glossosoma; species Glossosoma conforme. The sequence goes on from JAGTXR010000339.1 coordinate 136,730, forward strand.
TTCAACAGTGGACGGATACGTGCTTTCTTCTTCTTCGTGTCAGCAACGTCAAATTATTTTCGCACAGTATCTGGCAACATCAATAGCTTGTGTGTTGCCCAGCATTAGGTCCTGAGATGTGCAGCTTATCGGGCACATGGAGCAGGATCTTAGGTGTGAGGCGGTCTGCAGGTCTCCGCAGTCGCACAATAGTTTCTCTCCCTGCCGAAGCGCTCCCCACCGCTTGAGGTTGTCCTTTGTTCTACCAACTACAGTTCTTAATCTGTTCAGGGATTTCCAGGTCCGCCAGTCAAGGTTCTTGCCAGTTGGGAGGCCTTCCTTTGGAGTAATAAAATCTTCTGATGCGACTTGTCGCCAAAGCTGGAGTCTCTCATTTTCTGGGCCGGATGCGAGAGGTTGTGCGGATCTCAGAAAGCTGCTTCGCCACTTCTGTCTGGGTGTTGGGGGTATCTGATTATACAAGCAGTGGGACGGTTGGTTGATTGCCTTACGCATTTTTTCGGCGCATATGACTTTGCATGTTATGTTTGGTGGTGCGATACCAGCCAAGGGGTATAGTTTAGAAATGGGTGTTGGTTTGAGGCAGGCTGCGACGACTCTGCATGCATCATTCAGGGCAGTACCCACTTGATTACAATGGGCTGATCGACCCCACACTGGTGGCGCATATTCTCCGGCTGAAAAACAATGTGCTAAAGCTGAGGTACGGAGAAGGGGTGGTTGGGCTCCCCAGTGAGTGTTGCTCAGTTTGCGGATGAGGTTGTTCCTTGTTGCAACTTTCTGTTTGGTGTTGCTGCAATGACGCCTGAAGGTGAGGGTGCGATCTAGAGTGACTCCGAGGTATTTTGGATGGTCGCTATGTTCCAGTACTCTATCTTCCCATGTGACACAAAGGAATATATCATACTCCACGGTAAAGCAAGGATTAACAATTACCAAAATTTTCTTTCAGACTCTTACATTGAGGCTGAAGACCAACTTGCCAATTACCTCCGTTAATATTCCCTGTGAATATAACATCATGGAGATCTCTGATTCTGATGACTCGGAGTCGATGCAAACGGAGGAAATTTCTGAGCTCCTTCCTCAGAAGACCAGAGACTTCTTAGCGCTGAATCTGCCCGAGATAATCATAAGTGAGCATAACAAGTGCCACAGTGATCAGAGGATGAAAAATTACCATGACGAAGTCATCAAAGACCTCAACGACTGCGCATGTAAGTGAAGCATTTTTGCAACTATACACACATTTTTTTCACACAATTTGCCGGCAGTCATAGCTCAATGGTTAAGCGTTTGCTTTGCAAGCCAAAGTTCGTGGGTTCGATCCCCGACGGAGATTAAAAAAAAAATGATTTTTAATCGATTTCTGAGCTCTAAAATACCCCGGTTGGTGTGAATTTGATCCATCACCCGTAAAATGTAAGTCATAGCCTATCAATTAAAATTGGTGGTAGACGAAAGTCGTCCCGTGAAGACCACCCATTCATAGTAGATTCCTGTAATAATAAAGGATGATGCGTGAATCTCGGGCTGTAGTCTATGACGTTGGCGGATCAACACTCCACATGCAGCGCTTAGCCAATATGCATCATGGTGAGCGTCATAGAATTTCACAGATGAGACTTCAAAAAATTACTATCACCATCTGCCGGTATTCTCCTGTATGTGTTTACATAAAAAAAAAAAAGAATTACAATTGATTCCGCTTAATTAGGACACATCGAGACTTGGGCATTTGTCCCAATTAAGCGGCTGTCCCAATTAAGCGGCTGTCCCAATTAAGCGGCTGTCCCAATTAAGCGGCTGTCCCAATTAAGCGGCTGTCCCAATTAAGCGGCTGTCCCAATTAAGCGGCTGTCCCAATTAAGCGGCTGTCCCAATTAAGCGGCTGTCCCAATTAAGCGGCTGTCCCAATTAAGCGGCTGTCCCAATTAAGCGGCTGTCCCAATTAAGCGGCTGTCTCAATTAAGCGAATTTCACATATTTTTTTTTTAAAAACGGTTTTGGCAACTAAGGCCATTAACCAATAATACACACATAAAATTAAACAATGCATTTTATTTTTTTTATGTAAACACATACAGAGAATACCGACAGATGGTGATAGTAATTCTGAAGTCTCATCTGTGGAATTCTATGACGCTTACCATGGTGTATATGGCTGAACGCTGCATGTGGAGTGTTGATCCCCCAACGTCATATACTACAGCCCGAGTTTCACGCATCATCCTTTATTATTATTAATTATTATTCTTGTACCATCAATTTTAATTAATAGGCTATGACTGACATTTTACGGGTGATGGATCAAATTCACACCAACCGGGGCATTTTAGAGCTCAGAAATCGATTAAAAACCGTTTTTTTCTTTTTTTAATCTCCGTCGGGGAGCAAACCCACGACTTTTGGCTTGCAAAGCAAACGCTTTACCATTGAGCTATGACCGCCGGCAACCATTTTATAAACTCTTGGTAACTGTAAATTTCATTTAGGTAATATAAATTATCACATAGATTACAATTATGTAATCTTCTTCTTCGTCGTGTCAGCGACGTCAAATTATTTTTTCCCAATATCTGGCAACATCGATAGCTCGTGTGTTGCCCAGCATTACGTCCTGAGATGTGCAGCTTGTTGCGCATATGGAGCAGCATCGTAGGTGTGAGGCGGTCTGCAGGTCTCCACAGTCGCACAATAGTGTCTCTCCCTGCCGAAGCATTCCCCACCGCTCGAGGTTGTTCTTTGTTCTACCAACTCCGGTTCTTAATCTAATTAGGGATTTCCAGGTCCGCCAGTCAAGGTTCTTGCCAGTTGGGAGGCCTTCATTTGGAGTAATTAAATCCTCTGGTGCGATTTGTTGCCAGAGTTGGAGTCTCTCATTTTCTGGGCCGGATGCGAGAGGTTGTGCGGATCTCAGAAAGCTGCTTCGCCACTTCAGTCTGGGTGTTGGGGGTATCTGATTATACAAGCAGTGGGACGGTTGGTTGATTGCCTTACGCATTTCTTTGGCGCATATCACTTTGCGTCTTATATTCGGTGGTGCGATACCAGACAAGGGGTATAGTTTAGAAATGGGTGTTGGTTTGAGGCAGCCTGTGACGACTCTGCATGCATCATTCAGGGCAGTATCCACTTGATTACAGTGGGCTGATCGACCCCACACTGGTGCCGCATATTCTCCGGCTGAGAAACAAAGTACTAAAGCTGAGGTACGAAGAAGGGGTGGTTGGGCTCCCCATTGAGTGTTGGTCAGTTTGCGGATGAGGTTGTTCCTTGTTGCAACTTTCTGTTTGGTGTTGCTGCAATGACGCCTGAAGGTGAGGGTGCGATCTAGAGTGACTCCGAGGTATTTTGGATGGTCGCTATGTTCCAGTACTCTATCTTCCCATGTGACACGAAGCTTTCTGTTAGCTTCCCTGTTTCTAAGGTGGAAACAGCAGACTTGTGTTTTTGATGGGTTATGTAATATAAACTTTTAAGAAAAAAAACCTAATTAAAATAATAAATGGGTAGGTACGTACAATTTAATTCAATGCAAAAATGAGTCATGTGTAGTCTGTGTAGTTTTCGTAACATTTCTCTTCTACAAAATCAGCACAGATATTCAGTGCGGATGTAGGGCTCCCTTCGTTTCCTTCCTGCATAAAATAACACTACAATTGAATCCTCACAGTCTTCATTATCATCGTAACATGGTAAATTGTTATCTATTCTTCAAAATTCTTCATAGTTAATAATAGGAACATAAATTTACTGTCCCAATTAAGCGGAATTTTGTCCCAATTAAACATATAAATTTACTATTGGTTTCGTGGCTTGGTTTCTGTTCTTTGAGATTTGTCCCAAATAAGCGGCTGTCCCAATTAAGCGGTGTCCCAATTAAGTGGAATCGACTGTATACATACACAATTTTGAGCACACCCCTACCCCCACTTATCAACTCCCTACTACCATATTTCAGTAAAACTCTTTGCTCAAAACGTTATTTTGAACATAATTATTTTGTATTAAACATCCAAAAGTCTTTAAAGTAATTGTTATAAATCAAACTCTCTATCTTAGATGGAATCTGTCGATGTATACAGTCAATTACGACACAGGGCATTTTGCTACTCTATGTAAATTGAGGGAATCAAGGTCCAAAACAACAGGTATCGAGGAATTAGCGGTGTATGAAATTCAATGTATTAATATTAATTTTATAAATGCTTACTCATGTTGTAGACTAAAGTATAAAAAGAGGTATCTTATCAAGTAAATTAGTACCAATTCAACTCCGGTCTTTGGAATTATCCTCAGTGCCGGAACCTTAGTATTCCGGCATCACCATTAAAGCTGATGCCATCATTTCGGGACCGCGATCTCGGTTCCAGAATACTCTTCCTCTATTGGTCGTTTACTTTCAAAGATTCTTCATCGATTTTTGGATTCTAAAAAACCTCCGGTTGGTGTGAATTTTATCCGTCACAAATGCCAGTCATAGCCTATTAATCAAATTGATGGTAGACGGAAGTCGTCCCGCGAAACCACCCGTTTATATTGAATTCCTGTAATAATAAGGATGATGCGAAAATGTCGAGCTTTAGTCGACGAGTGCGAAACAGCGGTCTTCAACTCTGTGACTTATAAATATATTACTGATAAATTTTATTTTTTATGTAATCGTTCTATATGACGCTCAGTCGGGGAGGCTGAACGCTGCATGCGGGAAATGTGTTGTGTTTGTGTGTGGGTTGGGAAGATAGCAAGTATATATTTATCTGATTCTTGAAGAGATCCAGATTGTAGAAAGGTGGAAACACAGATGCTGGAAAAGTATTCCAAAGCTTACCATTACATTAAGAAGGAGCTTTGGAAACTGCCAATTCATGGTCGACACACATTAACCATGTAAAAAAATTTTTTTTTTAATCTCCGTCGAGGATCAAACCCACAACCTCTGGCTTGCAAAGCAAACGCTTTGACCATCGAGCTATACCCGCTGGTGAATTGCAGGTTAGACATAAGAGTGTCAATGTTTATGAACTTGAACTCTCGATTTACGCAGATTTTTATTTCCTAAAATCTATCTTCCGTTTTTGTATGAACACGAAGTCTCGTTATACGTGTTTTCTCTTGGAACGTGTCTACCGAGTATATTATATATAATCGACTCAGAATCAACAGGGTCAGATCCCGTCTGCCCAGAAGTGGGCGACGTCGATGGCGTTACTCCCGGCCGTCATCAGGTCTTACTGAGTGCAGCTACTCATACACAGCGCACACTCCATAAGATGTGACAGGGTCTGCTCCACGCCGCAGTCACATTCAGTCGGTCCGCTGTAAAACTGCCAGGCTTTCATTTGTGTCCTCGTCTTGCATACGCCGGTCCCAAGTCTGTTAAGGGACCTCCATATATTCCACCTCTGGTCGTGTCCAAGGTCCTCTTTCGGAGCAATCCAAGTATTTCCCTCAGTTGAGCCTCTCCACATGTTCAGCCGCAAGATGGCGTCACGTATCACCAGTTCCGTTGTCGACTGTAGGAAACTTCTTGATTTGAGTCGTGTGGTCATCTTTTGATACCCAAACATAGGGTGCAGTGTGTCGTGGCTTGCTTTGGAGAGCTCCTTCTTGGTGGTGACTTCTCGCCGTATGTTTGGTGGGGCTATGCCCGAGAGTTGATAAAGCTTTGATATTGGAGTTGGTTTATGTTTTAAAAAATAATACAAATAATAATGTTGTTTCTGCAGTGAAGAGTGCTGAGATTGGCAGAGAAGTGGATGAACTGCAGAGGCAGATAGATCAGCGGATGAGGGAGTTCTGTAACATGTTTAGATCTAACATATTGTGGCTGTCAGAAATAAACATCACACCTGAGTATAAGCAAGCATACACTGCTGTGAGTATATTTTCTCATTTTATTTTTAAGCTAAACTAAACCTAACCTTGTCTTATCTAAGCTATCGTAATTTAACGTAACCTTATTTAACCTAATCTAACATAACATTTTTTTATGTAAATTTCTATCAACATCAATTATTTTTATTTTTCTTTAAATGACATTACAAAATATTTAACATTTTAATTCGTCATTAAAGTACATATTAACATAAGTGTGGGGCCCTGTAAATGAATTGACACATTTAGTGTCAATGACCTCATACTCGGAACAAGCGTTAGGAGACTCAATGCAAATTGTTGACTTGTAACAACAAAAACCCTGTCATAAGTAAATCATGGTTGACCCACAAATAACACAGCATTATTGTCACAAAATCAAACGTCTATTAATGTAAAAATTAATGATGTAGTAATGCACGATGAACATACAGACCGTCACTCATTCCTGTTTTCCCGTTTTTTTTAATGATACAGTACTCTTCACTGACATATAGACAATGTTTCTTGAAAGTTTCATATCAATCGGATGAATGGTGTAGATAAGAGACAAAAAAACGCCATTCCTGTTTTACCATTTCTGTTTTATTTAATTATACAATCCTCTTTACTGTCAATCAGATAAATGGTATAGGAATGCATTGCAAGACAAACACACAAACACACACACATTATTTAAAATGGATCTCAAAGTCTTTTTTATCCTCGCTATTTCCCATCATCTGGGGTCGGCTCTCCTTGTGCACATTCGCCATGTCTGCTTGTCCTGCCTTGCATTCTCAGTCAAGCCCAGGGTTTTCAGATCCTTGTTTACAGTTGCAGTCCAGGTTGCCTGCGGTCTTCCAGGTCTTCTTCTCAGCGTGGGTATGTTGAGGGCTCTCTTCACCATGTGGTCCTCATCTCTCCGTGTCACATGCCCATACCATCTTAGACGGTTTTCCCTTACCTTTTCAGGTATGGGGGCCACCCGAAATGAACCCCGAATATGCTCATTTGAAACTCTGTCCACTCAGTCACACCGCCCGCCCACCTCAGCATCTTCATCTCTGCCAAATGAATCCTATCCAAGTCACGTTTCAGCGGGGTCCAACACTCCGAACCGTAGAGCATAGCTGGCCTTAAAGCAGTTTTGTAGATTTTACCTTTAATCCTAACTGGAATCTTGCTGTCACACAAAACCCCAGAGAGAGACCTCCATTTCAGCCACCCTGTGTTTATTCTATGCTCCACGTCAGATTCAGTTTTGGCATCTAAGGATATCACAGAACCAAGATATTTAAAGGGGATTCTGGATCTCTTCAAGAAACAGATAAATGTTGACATCAGCATGATATAGCCCTTGCTGACTGGTACCGAAAACCTCAATATACAATCTTTTGTCTCTTATCTCTGTTCGCTTGTCATGCATTTATGTGTCGGCCATTTTTGGGACTAGTTATATAGACCACCGTTTGGGGCGCCGGTGCGATCGGTTGGATCCGGCCCTTCGTCGAGAGCATATTGTATTGTGGTTCGGCCTAATGCTGCGACTGGGTCCAAGCCACGAGCTTGTTAAGTTTATCATAAATATATGTCAATGTGCTTCTGAAAAAGTCATTGTTTTGCTGACCTGCTTCTCATCATGCCCTCACGCGACGGAATAACACCCTTTTGAGAGAGAGGAGGATGTTAGCTTGTATTGGGTTGTTAGAATGTTGGTATAACTTCTTAGGATTCCACGGCAGATTTGGTATTGTGGCTTTTGGATTTAGCTAAGACCTGCTAAGCCGATTGCTCGTATTTGAAATTTTGTCGTATTTCAAAGCAAATCGCTCGCTCGACGGCTCGTATCTCGAAAAACTCGTATGTTGGGGCACTCGTATGTCAAGATACCACTGTGTTTCTATTATCTGAATACGTATGATCGATAAGTCAGATTATTCTGCTGCATTTCGTACCAATAGACAATTCGTTCAACGACTCGTCAGTAACGACGTGTGGCATACTGGACGTCAGGTACACGGGACAATTGGTGCACTGGATGTCTGACCCTAGCCTAACAAGACCTATGGATCTCTGGACTCTACGATCATTGGACAAATCCTATGATTTGTGCGTCAAGGTAACAATGTATTAAATAATTAGTAATTAAATATACGCATACTATAATACAACAAATTCTTTATACCATTGGCTTAAGCTCATTACCCTAGACCAAGGGTCGGCAAAGTGTGGCTCCGGAGCCGCATGCGGCTCTTTAGCTCCTTGAGTGCGGCTCTGGCACAAATATCCACGGGCCTTGGCAGGTACATCGCACCGAGGGAATAGACCCCTACACAATAGACTAGAATAGACTCACCACTGTTCAATCGGTTCACACCACTGTTCAATCGGTTCACACCACTGTCCTTGCTCACTGTACTTACCTACTTCGTTAAATGCTTGACCAATGTAAACCGGCCATAAAACCCTTACCTTACATTCGGAGCGGCGCGCGGTACCTGCGCTCCGAGGTGTACGTGCGGGGGTGACTTATCGGTCGATTGACGACTGCCAGGTACGCGGCGCGGGGGAGACTCGCGCGTTTCAAAAAGTCTGGTTGGAATTAACAGCAGTCATTGTACCAGTCGCGTTGATTGTGAACAGTCTTTTCTACAGTGCTCGGAGCTTATCGTGCAAGTGGCTTACGTTACAAAGGTGTCTCTTGAAGAATCAAGTTGTATTTTTTTTTCCAGCTACACATCAGGTATTTTTGTCATGATTTTAATAATGATAATAATTTAATATTGAGGGCTTTGACAAAATACGATATGCGTTTGTTCCAGAAAACCAGATCTACATCTTGGGCAGTGCTTAAAGAAATATCATACTTCATAAAAATATAATTATGTAGTAATGACTCTTTTTTAATGTTTTTTATTTGAAATACATATTTTTTTGTCGTTATTTTAATGAGAGTTGGTTTTCAAACAATATTTATAATAAAAGGAGTGCAAAAGGGTTAAGTATATGTTGAAAAAGTTACAAAAATAACACATTTTACGTTTTATAATAATTTATTTATTCACAGAGCTTTTCCAATATAACAATAAAAATGATAATATTATATTCCTGAAAAACAAAGCAGAAAAGTAAGAGAAGAAAATAAGAAGGAATCACAGAAAAAAGGTTGGAATTGCCCCGCGAAGAAAAATAAATTAATGTTCGAGTGCAGCTATTTTCTTGCGGAACAAATGGAAAGAAAATATGCGTAGAAGAAAAAAAGTTCGAAAATAGAGTCGTCGGAGAATATGTACATTTATATCTACTTATATATTTTTTATTTATTTAAACAAATATAAAAGAATACAGTTAAAGATTTTAGTGAAGATAAATACAATCTTTTTTTCCTTTTTTTTTTTTCGTCAAATTCGCCACACACAATATTCATCTTTAAGTGGCGTGCACTTAAAAAAGAATCTTGTATGTAGCGTGGGCTTCATTTATCCATGATACTACAATTTTTCACAGTTTTACATAATTTTACACAATTTTTACACAATTTTACACAATTTCATACAATTTTACAGAATTCCAATCAATATACAGCATGGTTCTTATAATTACATAAATTTTCTACAATCTCGCCCAATCTCAACCAGACACCCTTTAAGGTACTCAATATTTAATTCTAGATATTATACATAAAGCATATACATTCCCACCAAATCAATAACAAGAGCAAAATTAAAAAAACAAAGGTATTTAGCGAATCGGTATTACAGTATAATACTTATTATAATATAACACATAATAGACAATTACAGATTATTGATACGAATGTATATTTTAATTTTTTCTTTTCAAATCAGAATATAAATATAAATTAAGAGATTAAAATATATATCATCATCATCATCATCATCAGCCTGTGTCCGTCCACTGTTGAACGTAGGCCTCCCGCATGAGTCTCCATCCTCTTCGATCCTCCGCCTTCCGCATCCAGGTCACTCCCGCTATTCTTCTTATATAGTCGGTCCATCTTGTAGGGGGTCGGCCAATGCTTCGTTTGCCAGTTCTTGGGCGCCATTCCAATACTTTTCTTCCCCATCGACCGTCGTCTCTTCGACAGATATGTCCTGCCCATTGCCACTTGAGTGTGCCTATTCGTTGGGTAGCATCCACTACTTGAGTTCTTCTGCGTATTTCCTCGTTTCGGATTCTATCTTTTAGCGACACTCCGAGCATGGATCTCTCCATAGCACGCTGGGTGACTTTTATTTTATGGGTAAGACTTGCTGTCAGATTCCACATCTCTGCGCCATAAGTTAATACAGGGAGGATGCATTGGTTAAACGCCTTAGTTTTAAGGCATTGCGGAATTTTCGCTTTAAAAATGTACTTTAGTTTTCCAAATGCTGCCCATCCCAGTTGTATGCGCCTGTCGATTTCTTTTGAGAAGTTATTTCGCCCTAGTTGTATTACTTGTCCCAGATAGGTATAGTCGTTTACAACCTCTATTTCTGTTCCTCCAATGGAAATAGGATCGAAGGTCTGTGAAATATGACTATTAATCATGGCTTTTGTTTTATCCATGTTCATTTTCAGACCAATTTTGTTCGACGCTTCATTGAGGTCGTAGAGCATGTCTTGGAGCTTATCAGGTGATTCGGCTATTAGCACTATGTCATCTGCGAATCGGAGGTGAGAAATGTACTCTCCGTTAATATTTATTCCACATTTTGTCCAGGATAGCAGTTTAAAAATATCTTCTAGGGCGTTTGTGAAGAGTTTTGGAGATATAACATCTCCTTGTCTAACACCTTTGTTTATAGAAATATTGTTAGTGCTATCATGGAGCTGGACCATCATTGTTGCAGATTTGTATAGAGATTTTTTTTTTTTATTAGATATATAGAGATAATAAAATCTCTATACAAAATATATATATATATATATATACAATGATATATATAGAAATAATATCAGATATATATAAATAATAACAATTCAGGTAAATAAATAACTTCTTAGGTTTTCACAGCCAGATTTGATATTGTGGCTTTTCGGTTGAGCCGTGTGTGGTGAACTTCTTTCAACCACCATAGCAGGGGTCTTCTTCAGGATTAATAATTTATTTAGTTTTAAGTTGGTTTATTCAGATTATACATTTTTTTATCTTTAAAAATATAAATAATCTGAATAAACCAACTCAAAACTAAATAAATTAATAATCATGAAGAAGACCCCTGCAATGGCGGTCGAAATATTGGTAGAAGGAAGTTCACCACACACGGCTTAACCCAAAAGCCACAATATCACTTCAGGTACATATCCTTGTTCTCATTGTTATGTGACGACGTCAGTTCTGTTTGTTAATAGTTTACAGTATTAACTTTTTTACCTTTTCGGTCACTTTTTTTATATCAGTGATCGCTTTAATTTCCCGAGGCAGACTATTAAAGTTTACTACTCCATTATATTTGTAACAATTTTGTAAATTAAAATTGTAACGAACCCAATCATAATTTACGATCTGTTACAACTAGGCGAAAAATAAATGCATTTAATGGGAGGGACGAACTTGATGATATAATAATAGTTTTTCAACATTTGGCATCAATTTCGTGAGATTTAATCTCAAATCTCCTCGTTTGATGATATCCAGTTTGTTTCTTTTTTTGTTATGAGATTGGCAACTGCACTGAAACCCCTTTCCGCTAGGTATGAAGATGGAAAAGCAAGTAAAAACTTTCTCGCAATATTCCACAATGCGGGATAAGTGACAGGTATGTCTTTTTGAAGCCAGAATTGCTGATATCCTTTATTAAACTGTGCTTTGAGTTCTTCGTTAGTTGATATTCCGATTATTTCCTCTTGTAATATGACATTCATTTCTTCAATGTCACCACCATATGGATTTATTATCCACTGCGGTATTACCATAGTCAAAATATCCTCAAACCTTGTTTCAAAGTCTGAATATAGGGCATTTAAATGTTGAACGTAGGTTGAAACATCGTCTTCCTGGCAGCTTATCTGTGACAGATTGGGGAACTGGGAAAATTCGCCCCGTCCAATATTTTGCTTCCTTAGCTTTATTCTGGCAAGAAACGATGAAATGTTTGTGAAAAAACCGGTGAAAAAACCGGTCTCAAGATCAGTGCACTCTATGACGCTCAGCCAGGGAGGCTGGACGCTGCATGCGGGAAACATGTGTTGTGTTCGTGTTTGTGTGTGGGTTGGGGAGATTGCAAGTGTATATTTATCTGTTTCTTGAAGAGATCCAGATTGTAGGAAGGAGAAAACACAGACGCTGGAAGAGCATTCCATAGCTTGCCGGTGGCATTAAGGAAGGAACTTTGGAAGCTGCCAGTTCTTGGTCGACATATGGACTTTGTTTGAATCAAATTAAGACTGTCACCTTGTAATTGCAAGTTAACCGCATTAAATTTAGCAAACAAGTCTGTTAAATAGGCAATTTCCGTTTTCCACATCATTAAGTTTTCTTTTAAAATTCTATCTTTATCATCCAGAAACTCTAAAATAGTGTCAAAGAGAGCAAAAAATCTTGTCAAGCACAATCCTTTCGACAGCCCGCGCACTTTGGTGTGAAGGAGTAAATGATGAAAGTTCTCATCATTTTCGTCACACAACTGCGCAAATAGCCGCGTATGCAACGCATTGATTCGGATTCGGTTTACAGCATCACCGACTAATTGAAGAGATTCATGCAATCTAATATTCAGATTTTTAGCAACTAAATGTTGTCGATGAATGACACAGTGTATTGCTAACACCCCGGGTACATTTTGTTTTAAATAGCTTATAAAGCCACGATAACGCCCAACCATGGCAGGAACTCCATCTGTAGCAACTGACATGATATTTGACAAAGGAATTTCTTTTTCTGTGAAGTAATCCTTCAAAACATGAAATATTGATTCGCCTTAAGTGTCGGTTGGCAAAGTTCTCGCAAATAGCAGTTCTTCGTGGATTTCTTGATCCATAATAAAACGAGTATATGCCAATAATAATGCTTCATTATCAGGTAAAGTTGACTCATCCAGCTGTAGAGAGAAATGATTCGTTTGCAAATAATTGCACAAGAAACTTTCAATATCATAACTCATTTCATCAATACGTCTTTGAACTGTGTTGTTGCTTAAAGAAATTTTGTTAATTATATCAGATGCAGGTTGGTGTAAAACAGTTTTTAAAACCTCTTCGACTGCTGGCAAAATTAACTTTTCTCCGATAGTATGCGGTTTTCCAGATTTTGCTATAAGTAACGATATATTGTACGACGCCCGCAAACCATCATCGTTTCTTTTTGACGTCGAACCGAACATTTCGTTTAGCGAAGGTACCATCACTTTATTTTTGAGTGTTTGAAAGTATTCCGAATCTTTATCTGTTTTATCAGGGTGACATCTATTCAGGTGAATCTCCAGCTTGGATGGTTTCATAGATTCATTGGTTAAAACTTTGTTGCATAAAAGGCACAAAGGCAATTGTTTTTTCGACTGTGATGGAATGAAGCCAAACTTCAAATAATCGACATTGTACTGTCTACATTTCTTTTTAGATTCGGCCATGTTTAGTATCAGTTATCTGTTGACAAAATAATTATATATACAAATTAGACATAGCAATAATAAAATCATTTTAAATGTACGGAAATATTATAATATCGATTGTTTAAAAGTTAACTATTGAGGAGTGTGTATATTTGAATATTAAACTTACATTACGAGAGTTGATGGAAGACTGGGGACGGGGCGGGGCAGCTGCTCACGTCTTATTAGTCGATCTTATAAATATACGATCCTATAACCCAAAGTACAATGGAAAAGCTTTGTGGCTTAGTATCGCAAAATATAAGTATACTTATATTAATCAACTTGTAAAGAACAGAATAACAAGAGCGAGTTATAGGTCAATACAGTAGGTATCAAAGATAGATTCTGTGTCCCAATTGTAAACTACCCTTGTTTATATACCCATGGACCAAATAACGTCTGTCTCGCCTTTCTTGATTTTGGCGACCTAAATAGAATTTCAGAAAAAGGGCTTTTATTTATTGTTTTACAATAGCCAAGCTTTCTCGTTAAAACATACGGTATAATCGTGTGAACACATAGTGCAGTGTGGTAATTAGAGATACTCAGAATACTTTATTGCATTTTTATGAGGGTGTTATTTAAAAAGAGAGATGTACGCTATTGTATTAGTTCTCCTCTAAGGCTCCAGAAGAAATCGCACTTCAAGTTCGTGTCAGAACATTAAAGCTGCGGATTATAATTTAATAGTATTTGAAAAAAAATGCACTTTACTTATATTTAATTGCTCAATAACATTTAACTTTTCTCTGGAAGCGAAAACTATAAAGCAATAATAATTAAGTAATTTGTGTTCTTCGGTGTCGGCGAGTAACGAGATCCTGGCCAGATAACAAAATTAGACTGAACCGGTGGTGAGATGCGATTCGCTTTGTAGACCTCCATTTAAATAAGGGTTGGACTCCAACCCTTATTTTAATTATTTTTGTCTCAGGCTAAGAAATGAATTGTATGCACTTTAAAATATTTACATCACACATATCTCATTTATATATTGCTATTTTTATTTTTTTTTAATTTAATCAAATATAAAAAGATACATTATTTACATAGTAATTTACATTCCAATCTTTTTTTTTTTTCTTTTTTTTTTACATTCGCTTACCACACCACTTAAAGATAAGATCTTGTGTGTGGCGTGGGATTCATCTATATTATTTTACAGTTTTATATAATTATACAGAGTATTACATATTTATACATTTACATGATTTTGATATAGAACTAACATTATATGATTAAAGTTTTAATATACTATATGTTGAATTAAATTTAATGTATATATAATTTAATAATACATTTTTGGTACATTTCATTATTTCAATTTGTTATGCAGTGACGTCGGTTCTGTTCGTAATTCTTTTAAAGTACTGTTTCACCTTTTCAATCAATATTTTAATATCGCTGATCTCTTTTATTTCCCGAGGAAGATTGTTAAAATTAACTATTCCGTTATATTTGTAACCATTTTTTGCAAGTTGTGTGTTAAATTTTGGTATTAATAAGTTGTACATATACCTAGCAGAATGACAAGTGTACCAGTTTTCGATTCTCCTTTCTTTAATAGTCTGTAAGATAGTGTATTTTTGGTATAGTGTATCTACCGTTGGCACTTTGAATTTATCGTATAGGCTTTCTGTTGGGTAGGTGGGAGGCCTTTTTAATATCACTTTGATGATAAGTTTTTGCACAGTTCTAATGGGGTTGGTAGTATTTAGGTATGTTCCTCCCCAACCAACAATACCATATTGTAGTTGAGATTGGACAATGGAGTAGTATACCATTTTTAGATCTGCTTTAGTTAAGATGTTTCTGAGTCTCTGATGAGTTTCTGATGAATATATAGATGCATTTGCGTATACGTTTTACTAATTCAGCTGTGTGTGGTTTCCATTTTAAGTTACTATCAATAATTATACCGAGGTATTTTATTTTATCAGTAGCTTTGATCAATGAGCAGGTTTTTTCGCAGTTGGTATTATTACATCCAGGGTAATGAATAAATAATTTAGGTATGGGAGTTGTCGTTATTTTTTTGTTTATGGAGAATGGGATTAGATATGTCTTTCTGCGTTTAATGTAAGTAGATTAACGTCGAACCATCGCTTAAGACAGTTAATGTCATCATTTGCTAGTTTTATTGTATCATTCCAGTTATTGCTCTCAATTATTATTGCTATATCGTCAGCATAAGATATTATTTTACCCTTCAGATTCTGTTTGAATATATCGTTTACGTAGATAATAAATAATAGTGGTCCCAATACTGTTCCTTGCGGTATTCCAAATTCACTTGTTTCTTTTTGACTCGGTACATTATTTATTTCGACTAATTGTGGTCGTTGATAAAGATAACTTTTTATCCATTCCAGTGCGCTATTACTTATTCCAATGTGATTTAATTTCGATATTAGTTTTGTATGAGAAATGCTGTCAAATGCCTTTTTCAAGTCTATAAATATACCTAAACATTTATGATTATTGTCAAGTGAACCTAGTATATAATTTGATAGTTTAGCAATGGCGTCTTGTGTGTTTCGGTTTTCCATAAATCCGAATTGGTTTTCATTTATTAATTTATTAGTTTTAATAAATTCATTTATTATTTTTTATACTATTTTTTCGAATATTTTTGCTATGTTTGAAATTATTGATATTGGTCTGTAGTTTGTAATATCGTTAGGGTCACCAGATTTAAAAATAGGGGTAACATTTGTTTGTTTGTAAACATCTGGGTATATTCCAGCTTGTAAGCTTTTATTTATAATATACGCAATCGGTTTGGATATTTGTTTTTTAACATATTTTAGTGATTTTACTTTAATGCCGTCGAATCCTGGTGTTGAACCGTCTTTCATTCTGTCGATTATTGATTCAACTTCAGCTTCTGTTGTATTTTGGAATTTTGGAATTTTTTGTTCAAAGTTATCGTTAGTAATGTAATTCATACTAATATTTTTGGGGTCAATGAGTTGTGCAAGTTGTTTTCCTACGTTCACAAAGTAATTATTAAATACTGATACTAGCAGATACCCAGGGGTCCATGTGGACCACTTTGGGAACCACTGGGTTAGATCCAACACCAATACATTAAACCAACGGCTTCCAAACTTTATGCTACCACGCCTCCCTAAAAATAAAAAAAATTCTTCGCGCCTCCCTCCCTCCCTACTTTTATTTTTTTAATATATATACTAATACTAATATAGACACGATTTAAATAATAATAACTTTATTTAAAAATTTTTTTTATATAATTACATACAATTACGCCACACACAAGATCGAAGCTAATCTAAAAAAAAAAAAAAGATTGGAATGTAAATTACTGTGTAAAAATGTATCTTTTTATATTTGATTAAATAAAAAAATTAAAAATAAAAATTATCAGAACAATAACAAGGTTTTGCATGTTTTACCAAAACCAAACTAAATACGAACATGTACAATGTACATATATATGAACATTTATTTTTATATTAAATTACTAACCAATCTAACACACCAAAATTGATTGCGAAGGATGTTGCTGTTTATTGGCACAAAGTTTTTCAAATCTTCGGGGCAGTGTGGAGAGTGCCACTCGTAGCTCCTTTTCGACTATTAATCTGGCTCGATATTTCGTTTTCATCGCAGCTAGTGCTGAAAAGCCCGTTTCGCATAAACACGACGTTACAAACTGTAGAAGAACTTGCTCTGCTTTAATAATACAATGACTCGTACTCTCCACTGAGATTCATCCAAAATTGAATCATTATTTCATTTTGAAACTTTTGTTTTAGTGAGCTATCACATGATAATTCTATCAATTTTTCTTTTTCGAAAGTTTTCAGTTCAAATTCGTCTTCTTCGTTGTAGTTGAATGGATTCTGTACCCACATAAATTTTGAGAAATCAAGGTCTTTAAAATAATTGGCAAAATAAAGCACTAAACCAATCCAAGTGTTCGAAAAATAGGTTTTTACTTGCCTCCATATTGGCTGTGGCCCAGAAATCTTTTGAAAGTAAAAAAAATATCCAACTATTCTTTTCAAAATATTCTTTTCTAAATTTGATTTCCGATAATTTTTAACTTTTTTATGAAAGCTGTAAGTTTGTCTTTTGAACAAATGGATGCATGTTTGACCCCTGCATTGATTTATTTAAACTGCTCAATTTTCCAAAAACTTCAACCAAATATGCAAGATAACAATAAAAATATTGTTCTTCCACAAATGTGCTTCTTCATGTTGGTTTTCTTCGAAAAAGGTTGCTATTTCTACCCTCAGTTCAAATACCCTTTGAATAATTTTTGCACGAGATAGCCAGCGAACTTCACAATAATATAAAAGTGAGGTATAATTTGCTTCCATATTAACACATAGCTTTGCAAACAGCCGAGCTCTCAAAAGAATGTTCTTAATATAGTACAGTTACTTAATACAGTTATCTCTTAACTAGAGAAGGATTGAGAAAGACTACGAGTTAGTCGAAACTGCAGTCTCCTAATAGAGAACTTTTGTTACGTGATCCATGTGAAAACAAGGTAAATAAATAAATAAATATTTATAAGTTCTTAATATAGTTTATAATTTTTATAACTGTTGTAAAAATTATATTTAGTTCTTCGCTCATATTTTTTGATACTAGAGCTGCTCTGTGAAGCATACAGTGCGTCCAAATAGCATGTGGTGCTTTCTTTTTAACTAATGCTTGAAGACCTGCCTTGTGCCCGGACATTGAGTGAGCTCCGTCGGTATACAACCCAACGCAGTTATTCCACGTTATGTCATTTTCTTCAAAAAACCTGTCTATTATATTAAAAATTTCAATGGATGTAGTCTTTCTAAGTATGGGTTTGCAAAGTAATATATCTTCTAATATATTCTTTTCCGCAACATATCGAACATATGCAATTAAATGGGCATCTTAAGCTATATCAGTTGCCTCATCTACTTGAATGGCGAATTTCGAAGTACGCAGACGAGAAATTAATTGATCGCAAATATCTTCAGATATATCATTGATTCTTCTTCCGACTGTATTATCAGCAAGAGGAATTTTTTGCAACTGTTTTGCATACGATTCACCGAACATTATTCGTACCATATCATCAGCAGCTGGTAAAAGTAAGGTTTCTCCTATTGTATGTGCTTTCTTACATTTTGCGATTCAGTAGGAGACATTGTATGAAGCCAATAATGCATTTGGTGTAACTGAAACAATTTTTTTTAACGTTTGCTTCTGAATATTTATCTCGTCCAATTTTCTTTCAAAAAATTCAATAGGCTTTTCAACATATTCAGAATGTAGAGTTTCTAGATGTCGTTTTAATTTGACTGGTCTCATACTATCTGAAGCTAAAACTTTCGAACACAACAAACACATTGGTTTTTCCAAGCCATCTATAATAACACTTGTAAATCCTAACAATAAATACGATGAACTGTATCGTCTTTCCTTGGAAGCTGTACCTCCTTGTTCTTTTTTGCTTTTATTACTACTTGTATCAGCTTCAGTATCTTTATTATTGTCTACTTTTCTCTTATAACCACTCAGAAATTTATCCATTTGGCTAAAAAATATTTGATTGATATAATTTAGAAAAATTAATAATTAAATATAACTATAAAAGTATACTAACGAAAATTTTCGATGAAATCGAAAGAAATCACGATAAAAACACTTATGACACCCCGACAATACGCTTCAGTTGATTCTTTAGCCGCGAATGACATTTAATGTTGAGGTTATGTTTTCATGTAATCAATTAGCGGTCGTTTTGTGCATTACCGAACAATAGCGTTTGCAAAGGCGCCATTTTTAAAATCTGTCCCTCCAGATAATTATTATATATTAATATAATACATACCCATGTACTTACAGACATACATACATAGGAATTAAATATATAAAAATGTAAGAAAAATAAATATAAACATTCATTAACCGAATTTTTACTGATATGTTACAAAGTTTTATTTATTCGTTAAGATTATGGTATGAATTTTTTTATTTCTTAGAAAGATTTTGGCGCCTCCTCTGGCCATAGCCCGCGCCTCCCCTGGGAGGCGCGCCTCCCAGTTTGGAAACCGCTGCATTAAACGCAAGTGAGGTTACTTTGGGTTAGGATAAGAACCTGGTTTCAACAAGATTGGGTTGCAGGTCACACTTCCACTGACTCTATATCAGCAGTTTGTAAAAATTTTGGTCTTAATCTGATATCCAAAAGAGGTGACATTAACCCTCGGGTAGGTATTTTGCTGACCCGTAAAAGAGGTTTAATACTTTTAAATATCTCGGCTCCGTGATATCCTTAGACGCCAAAACTAAATCCGACGTGGAGCATAGAATAAACACAGGAGGGGTGAAATGGAGGTCTCTCTCTGGGGCTTTGTGTGACAGCAAGATTCCAGTTAGGACCAAATGTTAAAAGGTTATTGATCCATCCTGTATATTATTAAAATCAAATTTACACTTTCGTAAGATCGGAAGACCAGCTAATACCTGAATCTGTATCAGAAGGGATGCCACAAAATATGGAAAATGTTCAGGTATAAAGCTCATAATATATTAACATCCTCCTCTCTTTAAAAAGGTGTTACTCCGTCGCGTGGTGGCAGGATGGGGAGCAGATTAATAACACAGACTTTTTCAGAAGCACATTGACATATATTTACGATAAACTTTACAAACTTATGGTCCGAACCTAGTCACAGCATTCGGCCGGGCCAAAATACAATATGCTCTCGCTGATGGTCCGCACACGACCGCCGCGCTCGTGATGGGCTCTCGCCCAGCGCCGCAAGTGGTGGTCTATATAACTAGTCCGAAATGCCAATATGACGACACATGCATGTCGACAAGCGAATACAAATAAGAGACGAAAGATTGTATATCAAGGTTTTCGGTACCAGTCAGCAAGGGCTATATCATGCTGATGTCAATATTTATTATACTTTAATACTCAATTAACTTAAAATATTAACATCCCCTGTACTCAAGAAAAAGCCTCTTCACGTCGCCAGAATAGTTATCAGAACGCGTGGTGGATAAATGAGGAGTAGATGAGCAACACAAAGACTTTTTCAGAAGCACATTGACATATATTTAATTAAAATATTCTCAAACTTTCGCTTGAGGCAGAAAATGACGTGTTGTTAACGCCTCGAGCAGACACTGACTGACGGCTGGCCACTAAGCACTCTTAGTTGGTGACACCGAGCGCCGAAACTCATCCAGTGGCGATTGACAAAATTATACCTGTCACTATACCATCTCCCGACAAGTGATGGATTGAGGAAGGCTACGAGTTAGTCGAAACTGCATTCTCCTAAACAGAGACCTTATCTTACGTGATCCATGTAAAAACAAGATAAATAAAGAAAGACAAAGCAGCCTTCCATACAACAGTCCGTAAAGAAACGAAAGTGGTCCTGTTTGAGCATGCATTAAGAATGCCGCAGGAGAGCATAAGTCACAGCTGCCTTTTCTTTAAGCCCCCAAGCTCTTGCTGTTCTGAAAGGTTGTTGGTAACAGTACATAGAATGAACTCGGCAGAGCTGACATGGGATGAGGCGAAGACTATGGCGGATGACAGAGTTTTGTGGCGGCAGTTCGTGAATGCCATGTGATCCAAAAAAGGAATGGATATGCTAATAATGATTGTTCAAAACATTATTTTGAACATAACTGTGTTGTATTAAACATCCTAAAGTCTTAAAAGTAATTGTTATAATCAGCTCATTATCTTAGATTCACACAGTCAGGTACGACACAGGGCATTTTGCCACTCTGTGCAAATTGAGGGAATCTAGGTCCAAAACAACAAGTATCGAGGAATTTGCGATGTAAGAAATTCTATGTATTAGTAATATTAATAAGGAATGCTTATGTATCGACACGGAGCATTGACCATGCCAAAATTCTCCCACTATATGTGCCCATGATTATGAAAGTGGCGTAAGTCATGCTTTATTCGTTCTGAGATATTTAAAGGTTTGTGTTTTGGTGTTGGTAGAAAACCAATGAAAGTGACAACTTCATGTTGCATAAAATCCGTATTTAGATTTTTTAAATTAATGTTAGATGAAGATTATATTAATTCACAACATTGGGAACTGAAATAAATGAATAACTCGTTTTTTCAATTTCTTGACTTACCACTTTCATAATTATGGGCACATATGTGGATTGAAGGGATCAAGGTCCAAAAACGATATCGAGGAATGTGCAGTGTATTTTTTTTTTTTATGTAAACTCATGCAGGAGAGCACACCCGGTCAAAACCAGTGCACTCTATGACGCTCAGCCAGGGAGGCTGGACGCTGCATGCGGGAAACGTGTGTTGTGTTCGTATTTGTGTGTGGGTTGGGGAGATTGCAAGTGTATATTTATCTGTTTCTTGAAGAAATCCAGATTGTAGGAAGGAGGAAACACAGACGCTGGAAGAGCATTCTATAGCTTACCGGTGGCATTAAGGAAGGAATTTTGGAAGCTGTCAGTTCTTGGTCGACATATATTAACCGTGTATGGATGTTCGGCAAGTGTAAGACGAGTTTGTCGGCTGTGAGTGGGTGCAGGAGGAATTAGTTCTTTAAATTAGGTCGGATTTGTCCTTTATAGCGAGACCGGCTTTACACTTAATTCGCCGGTCTCGCTTCCAAAAAACTAGGTGTATTATACAGATCACTTCGGTATTTCAACGATAAACAACTTCTTCTTCTATATAAAGGACAAATCCGACCTATCCTTGAATACGGCAGTCACCTTTGGATTGGAGCCCCAAAATACCTTCTAAACTTAATTGACTGAGTTCAAAGAAGAGCAATTTGTTTGATAAACAATGACACCCTTACGTCTAATCTACAATCAATGGAACACAGGCGTAAGATTGGTTCTCTTAGTCTTTTCTACCGTTATTACCACGGTCGCTGCTCTTTGGAACTTAAAGAACTAATTCCTCCTGCACCCACCCACAGCCGACAAACTCGTCTTGCACTTGCCGAACATCCATACACGGTTAATATATGTCGACCAAGAACTGGCAGCTTCCAAAGTTCCTTCCTTAATGCCACCGGTAAGCTATGGAATGCTCTTCCGGCGTCTGTGTTTCCTCCTTTCTACAATCCGGATCTCTTCAAGAAACAGATAAATATACACTTGCAATCTCCCCAACCCACGCACAAATACGAACACAACACACGTTTCCCGCGTGCAGCGTCCAGCCTCCCTGACTTAGCGTCATAGAGTGCACTGGTCTTGACCGGGTGTGCTCTCCTGCATGCGTTTACATAAAAGAAAAAAAAATGACTTGTAATATTTGACATTATTCGATATTGATAATCCAAGCATGTTGATGGAGCTTGCTTTCGGAAGAGAACAACCGTTGAAAGATACAGGATCCATAGCAGTCTTCTTGGTGGAGAAAGTACATGATTGGGTTTTGGAAATGTTGAAACTGACGAGGTTGAGGTCGCCCCATCGTGAAACCCTTTCAAGAGACATGTTCATCTTCTCCACCAGAGATTCCCTAGCAGCAGATAGTTCCGAATGTTTCGGAGGATTATGACATTCAATGTATTTATATTACTTTTATAACTGCTTACTCATGTTGTAAATTAGGGTATAAAAAGTGGTTTCGTAAATTAGTTCTGATATCCTCCTCTCTTATTTAGACATCGGTTTACTGGATGCAGGATCAGGTTCACAATATAAAGATATAGTTTTTTTCTTTCACTATACGCGTTTATTTGTCAATAACGTCGCCCGTTATAGGGACGCCCTTAGGCGCTCCCATAACGTTGGCGGGCGTGTTCCGACTGACAGCGCGCTCTGACCTCTGGCGCCGCCAAATCATCGCGGTAGACCAGCGAAGTAAATATGACAGTGGCCAACATGAAATGGACCAACTGTCATAATAAAGAAGATGGCGCATGCAAACGCCGTGCAGCATTATACAATTATAAACATTATATGTGCATGTCAGGCGAGCGAACAAAATAAGAGACAAAAGATCGTTTTTCGAGGCTTTATGGCATCAGCCTAAAGGAGTTATATCAAGCTGATTTCAGTACCAACGCATCTCCGGTCTTTGGTCTTATCCTCAGTGCCGGATACTTGGTATTCCGGCATTACCATATAGGCTGCTGCTGTAATTTCGGGACCACGACTACGGTTCCGGAACACTCATAATTAGTGATTCACTCCATGGAATACATTTTTTTTTTCAGCAAAAGGAGTCTCCAGAGAAACAAGTGGAACCAAAACCGAGTACGAGCAAACCTTGTAGGGCAGTTGCTAGGAAAAGCACCACCAGTGTTATATCAGCTGCCAAAACCGTCGACTCAGAGAAGAAAGAGGCTTCCACGTCCGATGCGGATCTGGTCGTGAGCAAGGTCATAGTGAGTGTTTTTTTTTACATGTAACACTTAAAAAAAAGTGTATTGCTCTCACGGAAACATCAACTTTTTTTCGTTAACCCAAACTTTTGGTCTGCTCGAGACTGACAAATTACGTGTTGTTAACGCCTCAAGCAGACGCAGACTGACGGCTGGCCGACAATAACACACTTTCGTCTAACCTGCAATCAATGGAACACAGGCGTAAGATTGGTTCACTTAGTCTTTTCTACCGTTATTACCACGGTCGCTGCTCTTTGCAACTTAAAGAACTAATTCCTCCTGCACCCACCCACAACCGACAAACTCGTCTTACACTTGCTGAACATCCATACACAGTTAATGTGTGTTGATCAAGAACCGACAGTTTCCAAAGTTCCTTCCTTAATGCCACCGGTAAGCTTTAGTTTTCCAGCGTCTGTGTTTCCTTCTTATTACAATCTGGATCTCTTCAAGAAACAGATAAATATACACTTGCAATCTCCCCAACCCGCATACAACACACGTTTTCCCGCATGCAGCGTCCAGCCTCCCAGGCTGAGCGTCATAGAGTGCACTGGTCTTGACCGGCTGTACTCTCATGCATGCGATTACATAAAAATAAATGGTTAATGAATTAACCTTTTAACGCCCAGTGGTTTCCTTACGGAACTGCAGATTTGCTATGTTCAATGCCCTACGATCCCATACAGGAGTGCTTATGGTTCATTTCACAATCGGATTACATTAATTTGTAATAATAGTATTAAAGTAAGTTCATGGAAGAATCTATTGTGCGACGAAACATTACAAACATTGGCCTACTAGGGCATTGAACGATGCAAATTTGCGGTCCCGTATGGGACCACTGGGTGTTTAAAGGTTAATAATAATCAGAATTTACCAAAGGGTATATCGGAGGTATTTTGTGAAATTTAAAAACAAATTCGCGCTGCGAGTGCCTCGACGATGTGCGGGAAGCGCAACACTATATTTGCATCTCACTCTTTCATACTTTACTGTGAAGGAAGAGGGAAGAGAGTGGAAGTGGGCCATTCCGGCCACTTCCACGACTAGCGGCAGTAGCTCTGCCTAAAGGGTTAAAGGAGCTTATTTTTTTGGTTTGTTTCTAGTATTACTCTTCAAAGTCGACAGTGCTTCCCAAAAAGCTGACTCCACATACATGCTGCCCCGAATGTCTCAATACTAAAGCCTTCTCATTGAAGAAACTGAAGACATACAATCCACTGGCCCGGCCACTGCTCTCGGGATGGGAGAGGTGAGACACATTGATCTACCCGGTTATCAACTTATTTTAATTTTCTTCTTCTTCGTGTCGGCGACGTCAAATTATTTCTGCCCAGTATCTGGCAACATCGATAGCCCGTGTGTTGCGTAGCATTAGGTCTTGAGGTGTGCAGCTTGTTGGGCACATGGAGCAAGATCTCAGGTATTAGGCGGTCTGCAGGTCTCCTCAGTCGCACAATAGTGACTCTCCCTTCCGAAGCATTTCCCACCGCTCGAGATGGTCCTCTGTTCTACCAACTCCAGTTTTTATTCTGTTCAGGGATTTCCAGGTGCGCCAGTCAAGTTTCTTGCCAGTTGGGAAGCCTTCCTTTGGAGTAATGAAATCCTCTGATGCGACTTGTTGCCAGAGCTGGAGTCTCTCATTTTCAGGGCCGGATGCGAAAGGTTGTGTGGATCTCAGAAAGCTGCTTCGCAACTTCAGTCTGGGTGTTGGGGGTGTCTGATTATAAGCGTGGGACGGTTGGTTGATTGCCTTACTCATTTCTTCGGCGCATATGACTGCGTATTATGTTTGGTGGTGCGATACCAGCCAAGGGGTATAGTTTAGAAATGGGTGTTGGTTTGAGGCAGACTGTGACGACTCTGCATGCATCATTCAGGGCAGTATCCACTTGATTACAGTGCGCTGATCGACCCCACACTGGTGGCGCATATTCTCCGGCTGAGAAACAAAGTGCTAAAGCTGAGGTACTAAGAAGGGGTGGTTGGGCTCCCCAGTGAGTGTTGGTCAGTTTGCTGACGAGGTTGTTTCTTGTTGTAACTCTTTATTTGGTGTTGCTGCAATGACAACTGTATGTGTTAAAAAAGAAGATTGTTTTTAAATGTTCATGTAATTATCCTTGTTTCAGGCACATTATAAAGTACCGTTACAAGAAGACGGTGATGTACCGTGCGCCGTGCGGCCGTCGCGTGCGCAACAGTCAGGAGATGCATCTCTTCCTGCGCCTCACTGCCAGTGAGATGAGCGTGGACTTGTTTGACTTCGACCACATGGTGCACTGCCTGGCAGAGTTCCAGCTCATGAACTTCTTCGTGAGCGAGAAGGTCAGTACTTAACGCTCACAACCAGGACTCTCACTACTGGACAACACCCGTTTGCTGACATACTAGGGCACATGGTGCACTGCCTGGCAGAGTTCCAGGTCATGAACTTCCTCGTGAGCGAGAAGTTCAGTACTAAACGCTCACAACCAGGACTCTCACTACTGGACAACACCCCTATTTATTTGTTTTATTATTATTTTTTAGAAAAAAAATATAGTTGCGTATTGTACCCTATATATAATCGTGTCGGAAACAACAGGGTCAAATCCTGTCTGCCCAGAAGTGGGCGACGTCGATGGCGTTACTTCTGGCCATCATCAGGTCTTCCTGGGTGCAGCTATTCGGGCACAGTGCACACTCCAGGTGTGACAGGGTCTGCTCCACGCCGCAGTCACATTCAGTCGGCCCGCTGTAAAACTGCCAGGCTTTCATTTGTGTTCTCGTCTTTCATACTCCGGTCCGAAGTCTGTTAAAGGACCTCCATATATTTCACCCTTGGTCGTGTCCAGGGGCTAGGTCCTCTTTCGGGGTAATCCAAGTATTTCCCTCAGTTGCCCTTCTCCACATGTTCAGCCGCAGGGTGGCCTCAGGTATCACCAGTTCCGTTGTCGATAACTAACACATTGTACCCTGAAAGTTACACACAAGGTAATACTAACACAATAAATAAGAATATACTAACATCCTCCTCTCTCTCAAAAGGGGGGTTAATACGTCGCGTGCAGGCAGGATGAGGAGCAGGTCAGCAAACGTCTTTATTTTAGAAGCACATTTATTATATTTACGTTTTAACTTTACAAGCTTCCGGCCAAGCGGAATGACATGCCGCTGGCCATAATGCGACCTTCTAGATCGTCAACACATAACTGCCGCGCTCTCGCTGGCGCTGCGGCTCTCACCCAGTGCTCCATTGGCCATGTCTATAACTAACAAACCTGTGAGCGGACCTGTCCAAAATGACAATATGGCGGACACATAAATGTATGACAAGCGAACAGAAATACGAGACGAAAGATTGAATATCGAGGTTTTCGGTACCAGTCAGCAAGGACTTCATCATGCTGATGCCAACACGTCTGATAAATAGATGAAGAACGTAGTAGCCTATTCCATGCCAACCTCGTTAACCGCTCTTGTAGCTCCGATGATTTCCCCGATGAAGTTTAACAGCAAGGGACCAGCAGGGAAAATCCTCCCAAGAAATGGTGGAGACTCCCAGGCGACAACACCCCTATTTGCTGACACACAAGGGCGGTCCGATCAGTACTGACATCAGCATGATATAGTCCTTTCTGACTGGTACCGAAAACCTCGATATACAATCTTTCGTCTCTTATTTCTGTTCGCTTGTCGTACATGGATGTGTCGCGACATTGGCATTTTGGAAGTTTCTTTTGTGTTTGAATCTGTTGTGCTCGGACGTCACCATTCAGCAGATGGTGTCGACATTTTAGGATTGTCATTTTCTTGAACAATGAAAGTGTTTTTATGTTTTCAGGATCTTTCGCATGGCGTAGAGGCCATGGATGTGCCCTGCGTCAACAAATACGACCACAGCTTCCCAGAACAGTGCGCGTACAAGACCACGCGCACCCCCACTGAGGGAGTCAACCTCAATCTGGATGAAGAGTTCCTATGCGGTTGCGACTGCACTGACGACTGCCAGGTATATTATATCATTTTGATATCAGGTCGATATAGCCCTACACAAGCCAGTTACTCATTTAATAATTGTCGAGCTCTGCACATGACTTTCCTTTTTACCCTTGCTTTACGTTGACATGTATTTTCTACACCACATGAAAATGTCATTTAAAAACTGTAAAAACGTAAATATTCCTAAATATTGCTTTGATTGACTATGTGTTCCGGAACCGAGGTCGCGGTCCCGAAATGACGGCATCAGCTTATATGGTGATGCCGGAATACTAAGGTTCTGGCACTGAGGATAAGACCAAAAACCTGAGATGAGTTGGTACTAATTTATTTAATGGGAGTCCCCCTTTAATATTCACATTTTTCCAGTTCTTAAAAGACATTTTCATATGGTGTAGAAAATACATATCCTCATAGCTCTTAGATGTTTTTAGTAAGGGGGGTTAGTGAGAATTTTACAACTCTGCGTTTTTTGTTCCAGAATCGTGACACTTGCCAGTGTTGGCAGTTGACTATGGAAGGTGCCAAGACGATAGGAATGCAGCCAAACAAAGTAGGGTATCAATACAAGAGGCTGCTTGATTGCTTGTCTAGTGGAATATATGAATGCAACTCTAGGTAAACTACATTCGTATTTATTCATCAATGTATACCTTTACAACTCTTTCCGTGTATCCCTTAACCCTTTCGCATCGGTTGTTGGCATATGCCGTCAAAGATTCCCCGACTGTTGACATCGGTTGACGTGATATATCGTTTTGCTGCTTTCAGTAGTCATTGTGACATCTACATTAAGAACTTAGAACTGCAGTCATTCCCTTTATCAACCTACATGTATTTTTTACAGGAATCTGTAAAGCATGTAAATAAATATCGTTATAAAATAAGTTTCGTTACAGGAGCGATTTTTCTGTAAACCACATGTGTCAATGCCACCACATGTATGGAGTTACATAATGAATGTTTGTTAATTATAAAAAAAAATATTAATATATAATAGTTTTTTATGCATCGTCTGATAGCTTAAGGATACAAGAACCAATGTGATATATGAAAATATGTCAGATAAGTACATTTATGCCTCAAATACTAGTTTTAAGCAAAAAAATGGTTTGAAAAATTCACGCCGTATTTGACAGTATAATTTGTATTACACTGAGCCGTAATGAAAGGTTTAAATATAAATTTCAATTGTTAAAATTGATTTGAGATACGAGCGAATTGCCATATATTGGCATAGTCCAGTGGTTAAAGCGTTTGCTTCTCACTCGGACGCCGTCGGTTCGCATCCCAACCAAGCTTGATTTTCTTTAAATCAATTTAATTATATCTAAGCTCTGTACAGGCTCCCGGTAAGGTCAAGCCACCCCTTAATGACGAAACGAAAAAAAAAGGACTGTGGGAGCGTCAGGCTGATCATCCGATATCCTTAAAGAACCTGATCATTGAACACCCAAATATTTCTCTGGTATTACAGCCGCAGTCTATGCAAGTTTGCAGACATTTGTCCTGGAGGCTCCCGGGAACCATCTATGTTCCCATGTGAACCTCCGGGTCTACAAGTGTTCTGGGACAAGGCATATACACATGTATTAGTAAATGATCTTGTTTGTATGTATTTTCAGATGTAAATGTGCTGCTACATGTTTGAATAGAGTAGTCCAACATCCCCTCCAACTAAAGCTTCAGGTACTTATAATTTTTATAGTATTTTACGAATTAGAGCAAGATTTTATTTCTATTGTGACATCCACTTTGTTATATGTACCGGCGGGTGTAGCTCATTGGTTAACCCTCCGGAGACGAAAGTTTTTTTTTTTGATTACTTAAGTTTTAAATTATATTTTATCAGCATGTAGTCTTCGTCATCTAGAAAAAATTATTTTTAAAAAAAATACAAGATGCTTTCTTGTAGAAATGCCATGTGACCGTATGGTCACGCTAGTCCTAACTATCGACAACTTATTTTGTATGAAACATTATTCTTTATTTTGTTTTTTGTATGGATTCTTACCTTGGCTAGCCTTTGGGGTTGT
Organism: Glossosoma conforme; assembly: GCA_022606575.1. Taxonomy (NCBI): domain Eukaryota; kingdom Metazoa; phylum Arthropoda; class Insecta; order Trichoptera; family Glossosomatidae; genus Glossosoma; species Glossosoma conforme. Next base: position 166,592 of record JAGTXR010000339.1, read on the forward strand.
AATACAGCTACACCAAAAATATTTAAAAATATTTATGATATTACCTTCTTAGATCAACATATTGTCATACAAAATTAATTATTAAAAATTACGTAAATCACTTTTAAAAGTATTGAAAATTGTATTTACTCTTTTGAAGTAAGCATTTTTAAAAAAAAAAATCAATCCGAAATAAAATATCTCACAAGAGTACTTAAATTTTTCTTTACAAATTTTTGAGCTTTAAATTATCCCCGGTTGGTGTAAATTTGATCCCTCAAACGTAAAATGCCAGTCGTACATAGCCTATTAATCAAAATTAGTGGTAGACAAAAGTCGTCCCGTGAAAACCACCCATTCATAGTGAATTCCTGTAATAATAAGGATGATAACTAATAACTTCTTAATTTTTCATGGCTAGATTTGATACTGTGGCTTTTGGGTTTAGCTCTCTCCATCGACCCTGAAAAAGACCCCTGCAATGGCAGTCGAAATATTGGAAATAAGTAATTCGCCACACACGGCTTAACCCGAAAGCCACAATATAAGGATGATGCGTTAATGTTGAGCTGTAGTCTATGCCGTTTGCGGATCAACACTCCACATGCAGCGTTTAATCATATGTAATGCAACACAACATCCGGTGGTATTTTAGAGCTCAAAAATCGATTAAAAAAAATTTAAAAATCTCCACCCGGGATTGAACCCACGACCTTTGGCTTGCCAAGCCAACGCTTTAACCACTGAGATGTATGGCAGCGCAGGAGTACTGCCTTTTTGTCATATCAACTGTTTTTATTTATTTTGCTTATTTTAATTCTAGGTTTTTAAGACACTCAATAGAGGTTGGGGAGTGCGCGCCCTGAACGATATTCCCAGAGGTGGTTTCCTGTGTGTCTACGTCGGGAACATATTGACTGATGCTGCGGCCAACAATGTAATTTTACTTATCATTTATCTCTTCCTAATAAGATTCGACCATGGTCAGCCAAGAAGCATTGTCGAGTAGTGCGAGGGTTATCTGTAAATTAAGGTTCCCATGGCACTACAGTCCTGAAAAGCGCAGTTATGGTGGATCCTGCGATTCTGTAGTGTACCTTGGTTCCCCCACTCCAAATCCTTTCCCTAGCGAGCTGCCTGCGGAGCTCAGTCTTGGTTTGGAAGCCGTACATGATGAATCTCTCCCTCGTTTCGCCCGCCAGGCGATTCTTGTCTGCAAAAAACATTGCACAAGTAGAAATCCATTCCCAGCTTTGCGAAATCTATTGAGACAAGTGTATGAGCGTACAACACGTGCGCAAATGGAGCAGAGAGTTCAAGAACGGGCGTACTGACGTCCATGATGAGGAGCGTTCTGGATGGTCATCTGTTTCTGATGAAACAATCGCAAAAGTGGAGGCAGCGATGCTCTCAGATCGAAAAATGATGGTTCATAAGCTCTCCGAAATGATCCCTGATGTCAGCAAAACCTCGACAGACAATCTTTCGCCTTGTATTTTTGTCTCTCACCACACCTTTATGTATGTGGCCACACTGGGGCGAGTTTCATAGTTTGGCAACCGGCGTCGCTGCTGACCGTGCGCATGGAAGTGTGGACACAGTCAGTGGGTCCCCAGCCTTAAGCGTGACAAGGTTCGCGTTGCGACCGCGCAGCATCATACCGCATGGTCACAAAGCTTGTAATGTTTTTATCGTGAAAAATAGAATCTGTGCTTCAAAAAAGGGAAGTCTTTGTCTGCTGCCCTGCTCCTCATCCTGCCTCACGCGACGTAATAACGCCCCTCTTCTTTGAGAGGAGGATGTTAGTATAAATACTTTTCCAATAAAAAACAAAAAAATATTGTAAAATTTGTATCAATTTAATACCTATATATCTTAGCTTTTGGTGTGCCGCGGAATTCTAGGAAAAATTTTGGTGTGCCGTAGGTGAGAAAAGGTTGCGGAGCACTGCTGTAGAGCATTGAAGCTTATCAGGTGATTCATCCATCCACTTTGGTCTACTGGTACACTATCATTATATCAGTATTTGTATAGCGCTTTTTTATGACCGAATGGTCTTTCCGCAGCGCTTCTTTGCCTCTCTGAGTAAAAATGTGGGCCTTGAGTCTGCTTCTGAAGGACGCCTCCACTTTAAGCTCTCTTATGCTTTCTGGTAGCGATGTTTTTTTATTATTAACACTATGTTCTTTTATTATTTTCAGGATGCTGTCAATAGCGATGAATACTTGGCCGAGCTTGATTATATAGAAGTTGTAGAACGCATTAAGGAAGGGTATGAATCTGACGTTACTACCACCTCTAGCAAAGAAGAAGATGATCAAGAGGTAATATATTTAAATATAGCGTTTTTTTTGTTGTGGCTTTTGGGTTGAGCCGTGTGTGCTGAACTTTTTTCAACCAATATTTCGACCGCCATTGCAGGGGTCTTCTTCAGGATTAATAATTTATTTAGTTTTAAGCTGGTTTATTCAGATTATATTTTTTTCTTTTATATAAATATATTCAGAAGAGCACAATTAGTCGAGACTATTGCACTCTCTGACGCTCAGCTGTCGACTTAGAACTGGCAGTTTCCAAAGTTCGTTCTTAAATATCACCTTTAAGCTTTAGAATGCTTTTCCTGTATTAATGTTTCCTCCTTTATAATGATATCAGCTAGATATATCTCTTTCAGGCTGATGCCGAATTGCCTCGATAAACGATCTTTTGTCTCTTATTTTTGTTCGCTCGCCTGACGTGCACATCTAACAATGTTAGTTTTAATTATATAATATTACGCAGGCGTTTGCATAAGCCATTTTATTTGTTACGACAGTTGCTTCATATCATGTTGGTGCAACTGTCATCTTTGATTTGATTTTTTGCCGCGATCATTGGTGGCGCTGTATGTCACAGTAATTCCGGCAGTTGACAGTTAACTCTCGTCTGGCCGGCGAAATTCCATACCTGTCAGACGAGGAAATCAAGTCATTAATAAAAATAAACGCGAATTGTGCTTCAAAAACAAGTTCTTTGTGTTGTTAATCTGCTCCTGCATTCCTTCCTCCACGCGGCCACGTGACGAACCCGCGACTTGTCGTTCTCTTTAAAGAGGGGGATTTCAATTGATATAGATCAGTTATCTATGAAGGATTAGAATATTGAAAAATATCGTAGTAAAACTAATCCGAATATTTTTATTTTTTTCATTCTAGAAAAAGTTAGTGGATAGAGAAAGGCTACGAGTTAGTCGAAACTGCAGTCTCCTAAACAGAGGCGTAAAACGTAATCCATGTAAAAAAGGTAAATATTTATTTTTTATAATGGATCTCAAAGTGAATGCTGAAAACATTGAAAAAACTAAATATATAATTGAACACAACATGAAGTTGTCACTTTTATTGGTTTTCAACCAACAGCAAAACACAAACCTTATGACTTACACCACTTTCATAATCGTGGGCACAATTAATCAGAGAAAATGTTCTTATATAATTAATTATAGAAAAGGATATTTAATAATTTGTATTTTTTTTTCAGCCATCAGAGAGCCTTCAAGGTTTGCTGCTCCGGAGGGATTGAATGAAGACGAGTACACACCAAAATATAGGTATAATATAAAATATACTTTTAAAAATAACACATGTATAATTAAGAAAATATAACATGATTCCTGAGCATTTACCCAAATAATAGATTTATTATAATTTTTCCTAAAAGGTATTTAATTACTGTTAAACCTCATTATTTCATTTCAAGAGAACCTTAAAAAAACGATGTGAAAATCATTCAAATACGTAATAATAAAAACATTTATTTATGTATACTTCACTATACTTAAGTTGCTTCTTTTCAGTTTGGCATTTCTATATAAACATAGTCTCATAAAACTTGCATAAAATACACAACACACGCTGACGTCATACGGGATCCCCCCAACGACACAGACAATATAGATTCACAGCAACCGGTTTATTATTAAATTTACACAACTAATAAATCGTATTTGTTTTTGTCGAAGATTGAACCTACGACCTTTGGTGTAGTAAACAATCGATTTTAACCACTAAGCATCACCATTATACATAGAAATTACTCAGCGTAGCTCTGGGTAGCAGAACTGAATTGCGATGGGTTGAGGAGTATGACTGCAGACAACTTTTGTGGCGGAAGTTTGTGATGACCATATGCACCATCTAGAGGAGCTGAACAATGTTTTTTTTTTAAATATTTTATTTATTTCACAGGTCTGTTCGTTCATACTTTGGCAAGGACGAGGCTTGCTACATCATGGATGCCAAAGTGCAAGGAAACCTTGGCAGATACTTCAATGTGAGTTGCTCAAATTACTACTTGAATTCAATTTAATCTTGGCATTTATAACTGTCGGAATGCTGGATTTGTGTGTTTCGGGTTCGAATGACAACTTATGCCCCGTGTCAGCCAGATGCTCTGCCAGTGCTGACGCCATTGGGTGGCCTAGTCTGCACGATCTCTCATGAGAGCTTTCTCTTCTAGCAATAGTTTGCGATGTTTGTCCGATATACACCGTGGGGCAAGCCTTGCACTGTACTTTGTAAATGCCATCGCTCTCAAAAGGAAATTTGTCCTTGACCGGTCTGAGACAGTCCCGGATCTTTGACAACGTCTTGTGTATAGTTTTATCCCAAAGTGTTTTAAGACCCTGGCGACGGTCTTAAAAAGTGGTTCGCGACAAGCCACTTTGCGGCCATTCGTTCACGTATCGATGGGAAGTATCCTCGTAGAAAGCATTTTGAATTTTCCCACACATCAAATCTGGCCGTGAAAACCTAAGAGATTGTTTTTTTTGTTTTTCCAGCACTCCTGCAACCCCAACATGTTTGTTCAGAACGTGTTTGTAGACACCCACGACCCGCGCTTCCCCTGGGTGGCCTTCTTCACCTCTTGTTACATTCGCGCCGGCGCCGAGCTCACCTGGAACTACAACTATGATGTGGGCAGTGTTCACGGCAAGGTGCTGTACTGCCAGTGCGGCGCTGCCAACTGCCAGGGCCGACTGCTCTAGGTTGGTAACACTACCATCATTACCTACCTATATATAAAGGGTGATTTTTTAATAGCTATAGGAAATTTTTCCAATAAAAGACACATAAAATTAAGAAAATCTTTATTTGAATCGATAGTACAGTTCATATAATTTAATGTTTGAAGATTATTTCATTCAAATGTTGACCGCGGCTGCGCCTCAAATGGTCCATCCGCTTAGTCCAATTTTGGCATACACTTTCCAGCATTTCGGCCGGTATCTCACGAATAAATGCTTCAATGCTGTCTTCCAATGCGTCAATCGAAGCGGGCTTGTCAGTATAGATAAGAGCCTTAACATAGCTTCACAAAAAATAATCTAAAGGCGTTAAATCGCACGATCTAGGCGGCCAATTGACCGGTTCCAAACGTGAAATAAAGTGTTCACCGAACTTGCCACTCAATTGGTTTATTGTTTCGCGTGCTGTGTGGCATGTGGCACCGTCTTGTTGAAACCACGTGTCATGCAAGTCAGGCTCTTCCATTTTGGGCAAAAAAAGTTTGATATCATCTCACGGTAGCGCTCACCATTCACAGTTACGTTGCGATTCGCATCATCTTTGAAGAAGTACGGTCCAATAATGCCACCAGCCCATAATCCGCACCAAACAGTTACTCTTTCTGGATGCATTGGTAGCTCTTGCAATGCTTCTGGCTGATCTTCACTCCAAAACCGACAATTCTGCTTATTTACGAATCCATTCAGCCAAAAATGAGCTTCGTCGCTGAATACAATTTTTCGATAAAAATATGGATCTACCGCCAACTTTTCAAGAGCCCATTCACCAAAAATTCTGCGTTGTGGTAGATTGTTCGGCTTCAATTCTTGCACCAGCTGTATTTTGTAAGGCTTCACACCTAAATCCTTCCGCAAAATTTTCCACGTTGTTGAGTAACAGAGGCCCAATTGCTGCGAACGGCGCCGAATCAATAATTGATGGTCATCACTAACACTGGCCGATACAAGTGCGATATTTTCTTCAGTTCGCACTGTACGTAAGCGTGTTGGTGATTTAATGTCCAACAATGTAAATTTGGTGCGAAATTTAGTCACAATAGCCCGAATAGCCGCTTCAGTGGGTCGATTAAGCTGACCATAAAATGGAAGAAGCGCGCGATGAACTTTCTTAACAGAGCACACATTTTGATAATAAAATTCAATGATTTGCAAGCGTTGTTCGTTTGTAAGACGATTCATGGTTAAATTATAGACCAAACTGAAGATGTTTGACAGTGACACAAAACACGAAACGTACGTGAGCTGTCAAAATCAGTGTTGCCAAAAAGAAAATAGTTTAAAAATCACCCTTTACTATATATTGACACAGCTCCAAATAAAAACCAGTATTCGGTGGGTCATAATGTTGAAAGATGTATGAGTAATTACAAAAGCTCACTGAGGTCTAGACCAGTGCTCCGCAACCTTTTCTCACCTACGGCACACCAAAACTTTTCCTAGAATTCCGCGGCACACCAAAAGCTAAGATATATAGGTATTAAATTGATACAAAATTTTACAATATTTTTTTGTTTTTATTGGAAAAGTATTCATACTAACATCCTCCTCTCAAAAGAAGAGGGGCGTTATTACGTCGCGTGAGGCAGGATGAGGAGCAGGGCAGCAGACAAAGACTTTCTTTTTTGAAGAACAGATTCTATTTTTCACGATAAAAACATTACAAGCTTTGTGACCACGCGGTATGATGCCGCGCGGTTGCAACGCGAAACTTGTCACGCTTAAGACTGGGGACCCACTGACTGTGTCCTCTTTTCCGTGCGCACGGTCAGCAGCGACGCCGGTGGCCAAACTATGTAACTCGCCCCAGTGTGGCCACATACATAAAGGTGTGGTGAGCGACAAAAATACAAGATGAAAGATTGTTTGTCGAGGTTTTTGGTAACAGTAAGTAAGGACTACATCATGCTGATGTCAATTGCCCTCGCGTCAGCGACAGAAAACCGCGATAAACGATCTTAAGCTCGCTTGTCTATATGCCCAGATATGTATTTCAACATTACACAAAATTACACAATCAACATTACACAAAGAATTACAGAAAAAAAAACAAAAATAAAACAAATACAAAATATTACAAAAAAAAACATAAAAAATACAAATACAAAATTATACTTGACAATGTATGGCCAGTCGTCGGGACAGATGGCGAAGGCTTTAAAATAACGCCCAAATTACTTGAAAATAAAAACATTTAAAAATAAATAATTAAAAGAAACATTCTACTGGAATAAAAAAACAATTACAATGCACTACGACTAGGCCTTAACTAGAATAACCCATCGTACGCCTCAACCTTTAGGTGGCGTGTGGGGAGTTCTTTAAAGTCACTTCGGGAGGTCTTCGGGGCGGGCGCTTCACGGTCTCCCTGAACAATGTTTCACAAACAAACACTGAACACAAGTTCTTCAAAGTCACGTCGGGAGGTCTTCGTGGCGGACGCTTCACGGTCTCCCTAAACAATGTTTCCCAAACTTACACTGGGCACACAAGTCGCACATCACTGAATTTATTCAGACTCTCTGTCAGCGGCAGCTAATCTTCCTGAGTCACCAGCACTTGCTGGGGCAGAGCATCCTCGCCCTGCCTCTCTGTCGGCGGCGGCCGATCTTCCTCCGTTATGTTAGGTTATTCTTGGCTCCGCCAATGCAGAGAACTGTCTGATCGCGCATGTTTTCCTTCGCCCAGTGCAGGGTTGCCACCCGTTAAGGCTTCGTCATATGAGGGCTGGCGTTTGGGAAGTCGTTGGATAAACGGGAGTGGGCTGTTGACTGTGTAAGGCGGCTTCTGGTCCCAGTAGGGCGGGCACAGATCAGATTGTCCACTTTTCTGTATCCCTGGCGGAAGCGTAAATTGTGTGTAAAATCTTATTATTAAATCAGAAGCTAACTAAACTAATGTGATACCTGCGCTTGTTTCAATGAACACAAAAGTTTTATATTCGGCTCGATTTTTGACAGCGCAACCCGAAGTTCTTGGTCAAGACCTTTTAAGCATGACCGCTTATTATTTTTGATTAATACAAGCCTTGAAGAACTTTGCTCACATAAACATGTTGTCGAAAATGGAAGTAGTGTTAAGATTGCTTTGTCGGAAATGCGAGGATATTCTTTTTTAACGTAAATCCAGAAAACATCTAATGGAACTTCGGAGAAGTGAAGTCTTAGAGTCATATCATCATTTAAATCTGTAAATTCCTCTCGAATTTGCAGAGCCAGTGCTTCTGTAGAAATTATTGCATTAGTTGCAAAGGGATTTCGAATCCAATCGTATTGTTCCGTATTAATGGAATAAAAATACTGATGAAATTTCTGCTGAAGCATACTTAAGTGTTGTTGGAGCAGATCCACAATTAATTGTTTGTTTTCAATTGTACTATGGTTGGTCCCTTGGTACATTTCCAAACATCCTTTTTGCAACTCTTTCTGCCAAAGTTTGAGTTTCTTTTCCACCCTTGTAATTTGTCGGAGCTCGTCAATATATTCTCATTTGGACCTTGCATTTTTTTATTAAGTTCATTCAAATGCTCGAATATATGAGCCATGTATGCAAGTTTGGCTATCCAGTAATCATCATCGAGGTGCTGATATAGTTCGGGTATATTTTGATTTAAAAGGAACTCACGCACCTCGTGACGAAGCTCAAACAATCTAACCAAAACTTTGCCTCGGGATAGCCAACGAATTTCAGTATAAAACAATAAGGTTTCATATTCGGCTCCCATTTCTGCACAGAGTATTCCAAAGATTCGCGAGTTTAGGGCTCTCGATTTAATTATGTTTACAATTTTAATGCATTCATTCATCGTGTTCAAAAGTTCCTCCGGCAAATTTTTGACCATCAATGCGTCTCGATGTATGCAGCAGTGTGTAAATTGTAACGTCGGATTTTTTTCTTTGACAAAAGAGACAAAACCCTTCTTACTACCCGTCATTGCCGCAGCGCCATCCGTGCAAACAGCAATGCAATTGCTCCATTGAATATTATATATATTTTGAAGAAATCATCGGTCACTTGAAAAATTTCTTCACCGGTAGTTCGCTCTGGAACCTCCTTACAAAATAAATAATGATCTTTAATAAAGTCCTCGTCAACGAAACGTACAAAAGCGATCAGCTCTGCTTTATTTTTAATATCGGTTGTTTCATCGATCTGAAGCGCAAATTTTTCAGCCAGTAACAGTTTTCTAATCAGTGTTCCTAATATATCGCTTGACATATCGTGAATACGTCTTTTAACAGTATCAGCAGACAACGAAACTTTATTCACTTCCTTAACTTCATTGGGCCCAAGCATAAGTCGAACAATTTCCATGCATGCTGGTTTAATAAGTGTTTCGCCAATCGTATGTGGTTTTTTTTGACGTGCAATTAATTTTGCAACATGCTAGCTAGCTTCTCAGGCCTTATCAGAAACCATAACAGCCGATTTCATAAATATCTTCTGTTTTTTATTTTGTTCTAAGTACCTCTTAAAATACTGTATGTCTTCGTTGGCGTGGCTGGGATGGTTTGAATGTAGATGGCGATTTAATTTACTGGGTACCATTGACTCGTTTGATAGCTGTTCGCTGCAAATAATGCACTGTGGCTTTGGAGTCATTTCGTCACCACACCATGAGAATTCATATTTAATATAGTCTTCGTCGTACTTTCTTTAAACTATCTTTTTTAGTTTTTTTGTAACACTTGTGCTGGGTTCTTCATTCGGATCTTTTCCACGTAAAAATTTATCCATATTTAAAGGGGTATAAAACTAAATATGTATCACACGAAGAAGGCTAACCACACACAATTCAACAACACAATTAATGTTTATTATCGAAAGTTGTGGAAACTTGTTAACTTAACTTTGTGTTGTAAAAATAGTGACAGCTCTGCACACGATAGTAATGGCAGACGAGTGCACGTGAACTAAGATGCTTCGCCCGTCACTAGTGCAAATGCGTTATAACGCATGCGCACGGGCATGAGTCTTTAGCAATGCGCATAAAGATCATTTTTTTTTGTTTATGACTAGTTTGGTGCGGTCATGGTCTTCTTCTTCTTCTTCGTGTCAGTGACGTCAAATTATTTTTTCCCAATATCTGGCAACATCGATAGCTCGTGTGTTGCCCAGCATTAGGTCCTGAGATGTGCAACTTGTTGGGCACATGGAGCAGCATCGTAGGTGTGAGGCGGTCTGCAGGTCTCCACAGTCGCACAATAGTGTCTCTCCCTGCCGAAGCATTCCCCACCGCTCGAGGTTGTCCTTTGTTCTACCAACTCCGGTTCTTAATCTGTTTAGGGATTTCCAGGTCGGCCAGTCAAGGCTCTTGCCAGTTGGGAGGCCTTCCTTTGGAGTAATGAAATCCTCTGGTGCGATTTGTTGCCAGAGTTGGAGTCTCTCATTTTCAGGGCCGGATGTGAGAGGTTGTGTGGATTTCAGAAAGCTGCTTCGAGACTTCAATCTTGGTGTTGGGGGTATCTGATTATACAAGCAGTGGGACGGTTGGTTGAATGCCTTACGCATTTCTTCGGCGCATATGACTTTGCGTCTTATGTTCGGTCATGGTGTGTACAAAGCATACTGCGCAGTTTTCAACAATTGGCACCAGGCGCTGGAGGAACATTGAAAAATTATATAATTATTATTATTATTATTCCATACTAAAATGTCAAAATACATTCAATTTGACCGCGGCACACCTGCATCCAGCTCACGGCACACCAGTGTGCCGCGGCACACCGGTTGCGGAGCACTGGTCTAGACAATGTGTTCAGGAGCGGCATGATAAACGTCTAAGGGTCAATCTGGGTCGAGACAAAGAACCGTTTAGGTGTGAGCCTGAAGGGACCATAATCACCATATAGAGTCTTCACTCCCACACTTCACATACAGCGCTTCAATGGCCTGCACCGTTTGGTCCTATAAAGTGACTCGACTCGAAAAATATTATTACAATATCACTAATATAATTTATTTTTTTCTTACAGATGGTGCTTGGTGCTTATTTCATTCAACAACTACTCCTTGATACTTCCATGACATTCCAAAAAAGTACAATTTATCGTGTAGTTTTAATTATATTTATATGTTTATCAAGTGTAAGACGAATCTGTCGGTTATGAGTGGGTGCAGGTAGGATTGATTCTTTGAGTTCATAAAAGCCAGTAATGGCCAAACAATAAATCGTCTGTGCTTGTTTGAATTGGAGTTTAGATGTAAGTGTGCCGTTATTTATATTAGATTTTATTTGCTCTGGAGCTCATGAGTGTAGTGAGTGTGATACACTACAAAAACGAACAATTGTCGCAGGAGAACGTAAACCAAATTTAATTAATAAAACGATTACATAATATTATTAGTGATTATTAAAGTGGATAAGTCATGTTGCATTGGTTCTGAGATATTTAAAAGTTTGTGTTTTGCTGTTGGTTGAAAACCAATGAAAGTGACAACTTCATGTTGTATACAATTTTATCCCTGTATTAACATTTTTTAAATTTATGTTGGGTGAAGATTATATAAGTCAAGATGCATACGAGAGTTTTCCATAATATAAGATTCCCAGTGATTTTTCACACTTTAAAACATGTTTAATTCCATGAATGCATACATTTTCGGAAAGTTCAGACTTTAACCTCTATTTCTACATAGTCACCACTGAAGTCAATGCATTTTTGCATGCGGCATACGAGCTTTTGAATGCCCGAGTAAAAAAATCTGCCGCCAAGCCACGCAGATACCTGAGAACCGCTTCTTCCAGCTCTTCTCTGTCGCCGAAATGCGTTCCACCCAGGTGTTTCTTCATGTCAGGGAAGAGATGGTAGTCACTTGGGGCTAAGTCCGGGCTGTAAGGTGGGTGCTTGACAATACCCCATCCAAATTTATCGTACGGTCAACATTCTTGGCACCCACCTCGTGCAAACCTTAGCATACGCTAGATGCTCCGTCAAAATCTTGTCAATAGAGGTTTTGCTGACATCAGGAATCATTTCGGAGAGCTTACGAACCGTCACTCTTCGATCTGAGAGCATCGCTGCCTCCACTTTTGCGAATTTTTTAGACTGGAGTCTCAAGTGTTTGAGGACACGAGTTGCAGCTCTTATGCTGAGCTAAAAGAGGGTTGCAGAAGATCGAGAAGAGTGAAGATGGAGATGCTAGATTTTATTGTTGCAAACCAATCCACTGGATTGGTACTACGAAAGAACGATTATATTAATTCACAACAATGTGAACTGAAATAAATGAAAATCTCAGATTTTTTTTTAATTCTTTGACTTACACCACTTTTATTCTAACCTTTAAAAGCCCAGTGTTCCCATACGGGACCGCAAATTTGCGTCGTTCAATGCCCTAGCAGGCCAATGCTTGTAATGTTTCGTCGCACAATAGATTCTTCCGTGAACTTACTTTAATACTATTTAACAAATTAATGTAATCCGATTGTGAAATGAACCATAAGCACTCCTGTATGGGACCGTAGGGCATTGAACATAGCAAATCTGCGCTCCCTTAAGGAAACCACTAGGCGTTTAAAGGTTAATGGGCACATATGTTGAGTGTTTCTGTGGTGGACATATTACTATGTGGTGGACATACTTCCATAATATACATTATGGTACTATGCTTTTTTATGGCTGTTATATCTGATGTTTCAATATTATATAAATAGTCTGTGATAATTTATAACTGTTGATAATTGAATAGAAAATTTGAATACTCTGTTTTCAATTGCAGATTTATTTTAATTATATCCTAAAAAAATCCGGCGGGTATAGCTCAATGGTCAAAGCGTTTGCTTTGCATGCCAAAGGTCGTGGGTTTGAACCCCAACAGAGATTAAAAAAAGATACTCCTCCATGGATTTTATATGTAACACCTGCTGTTAGATTCCACGTCTCTGTGCCATAAGTTAATACAAGGAGGAAGTATTGGTTAAACGCCTTAGTTTTTTTTTTAAAACTTTTATTGTGATATTATTGTGATATGTATTAATTTAGCAATGATTTAGGACAATATCCATGCTCGGAGTGTCGCTAAAAGATTGAATCCGAAACGAGGATATCCGCAGAAGAACTCAAGTAGTGGATGCTTCCCAACGATTAGGCACACTCAAGTGGCAATAAGCAGGACATATCTGTCGACGAGACGACGGTCGATGGGGAAAAAAAGTGTTAAAGTGGCGTCCAAGAACTGGCAAACGTATCATTGGCCGACCCCCTGCAAGATAGACTGACGACATAAAGAAGAATAGCCGGAGTTGCCTTGATGCGGAAGGCACAGTATCAAAGAGGATGGAGACTCATGCGGGAGGCTTACTTTCAATAGTGTACGGATACAGGCTGATGATGATAACGTAGGATATTAGTGTATTGTTAAATTGACTGAGAAAAGAAGACTTTATAAGAAAGGATTAACTGTGTTTACTAATGTTAAGATTGTGAAAAATAACAATGTTGTAAAGGAAAATTATTCAATTTTTCGTAAAATAATTTCTGTTTTTTTGATTGAATTTTTTCATGGTTCTGCCATATTTCGTCCCCGGATAATTCGTTTAACGACTTTTCGGTAACGATGTAGGGCGCAGTGGACGTCTGGTGCACGGAACAACTTGTGCTCCGGATGTCTCTAACTTAACCTAACCTAAGTTATTTCGGTAACGAGACCTATGGATCTCTGTACTCTACGATCACTGGAAAAATCCTTAAGTTAGGTTAGGTTAGCGAGACAGCCAGTGTACTAGTTGTCCGGGGACTAAATGTCCCTTGCACCAGACGGCCAGGGCGCCCACGTCATTACCGATGAGTCGTTGAACTAATTGTCTGGGGACGATAGGTCGTGATGTCTTTTTTCACAGACAACATCACACTTAAGCCACAAAATTGTTATATTTATTTATTTCGACAGCTGATATGGTTGTGCTTGCTTGTCGAATTGTGCAGATTGGTTCTTTGCGGTAATTTTTGTTTGATGATTTTCAAATATGGAAAGCGAAAAGCAGCATTTTTGGCATATTTTACTTTTTTACTATGAAAAAAGTAAAAATCCTGTTCAAACCATAAAAATAGTAAAAATCCCATTCAAACCATAAAAAAGTTAAAATCCTGTTCAAACCATAAAAGTTAATATCCTGTTCAAACCATAAAAATAGTAAAAATCCCATTCAAACCATAAAAAAGTTAAAATCCTTTTCAAACCATAAAAATAGTAAAAATCCCATTCAAACCATAAAAGTTAAAATCCTGTTCAAACCATAAAAATAGTAAAAATCCCATTCAAACCATAAAAAAGTTAAAATCCTGTTCAAACCATAAAAAGTTAAAATCCTGTTCAAACCATAAAAAACTTAAAATGCTGTTCAAACCATAAAAAAGTAGAAACGCTGTTCAAACCATAAACAAGTAAAAGATGCTGTTCAAAACATAAAAAAAATCGTTGAAGATACACCATGTTCTGGAAGATCAGTTGAAGTTAATAAAGACACAATGAAGGCTTTAATTATAGATAACGACCTCATAAAGATTATATTAATTGGTTTCGACTGTTTCATGCCAAAGTTAAAAATGTTAGTTAGAATTAAAATTAGTTTTCGAAGATAGTAATACGTTTTTTATTGAAATTTTTACTTCCTTTGCTGCAGGAGAGCATAAACTACAGCTGTATTTTCTACAATATCCTTGGCTTTCGCTAGCAGGGACTGTATAATATTAAACATGACTATGTATTAATAAAAAATGTTAAAAGCCTATTTGTTCAAAGTGATATTAAAAATATGTTCACGCAATTCCAATGATATAACATAAATGTTTTTTTTTATTTTTATTAGAATATTTTTTCAATACTTTAATCTTATTTTATAGATCATTGACTATATTACAATATTATTAGTAATTAAATACACATACAATTAAACATCAAATTTTATACGTATCAATTCATTCAGAAAAAATATCGGCCGACGCGGGATTCGAACCACGAGCCTTGCTCCTTTGCTCTATTTCACACACCGCGCAGTCCACACGACTATTCTCTGTCTGAGCAGATACGCAAAAATTGATGTATTTATACCATTGTTAACATCGTATAACGATAGATGTGTATAGTATATATTCAGAGTGTGTATATTATTATTTTTATGATTCAATCAGTCAACATTTATTCACAAGCTTTATATATTGTTAGTTACCGACAGTCTATTTATTTAGTAAGTACCACTCTAACTGTCGCGTATCTGCTCAGACAGAGATTAGTCGTGTGGACTGCGCGGTGTGAAGAATAAGAGCAAAGGTTGCAAGGCTCATAGTTCGAATCCCACGTCTGCCGATATTCTTTCTGAATGAATTGATGCATATAAAATTTGATGTATAATTGTATGTGTGTATTTAATTACTATAAAAGAAATGTTGTCAATTTGTAATGTTTAGCCATATTGGTTGAACTTATATATATCACAAAATTTACTTGTGCTCTCCTGCCTGCATTATGTGCCTTTAAACTAATATGTAAGAAATAAATATGTATTAGTTATTTTTTTTATTTCATTCTAATGTATTTTTTATGGAGCCAAAAATACCTGTAATATAAATTTTTATCATTAAAAAAAAAACTGATTTTATATTTTTGTTTCCTTTCAAACGCCGCTTAAGAATACTCTTACGACATCTGTGTTTCATCCCTCATGTGACTCGTGGATTCTTCAAAAAATAAATAGATATACACTTAGTATATCAACAAAAATTACACATTGTTACAGCATGTTTATCTCTTCCAGCAGCTGTGTATCATCCAATACAATGTCAAATTTAAAAAAAAAATCAACACCTATCAGCATCTGTGCTTTATCCATTGTACAATCTTTAAAAGAAGTAAATGAAATATCAGCTACACAATGTTGAGTGACCACGTCAGACGGGAGTATTTGCAGCAAATATTCGAGGACATGAATTGTAGCGGTTATGCTGAGCTGAAAAGGGTTGCGGAGGACCGTGAGGAATGCAGATCGAGATGCAAGATTCTGTTGCTGCAAACCAATCCACCGGATTGATACTACGGAGAAGAAATGTTGCAGTGTGCAGCATCCGTTCATCTCTTCCAGCAGCTGTGTTTCATCCAATCAATGTCAAGTTAAAAAAATATACATTAACACCTCGCAGCATCTATGTTTTCTTCCATCATGAAATCTTCAAGAAACTAATAATTAAGGAAAGACTACTTCACGTCGCTGGGATAGTTATCGTATCGCGTGGTGGCGGAATGAGTAGCAGATGAGCAACACACAGACTTTTTCAGAAGCACATAAATTTTTGATAAACTTGACAAACTTTCTCATGTAGTGATAAATAAGACCAATTTGTATTACGAAACCTTTAATCAACTTTTTGATACATCAGCAGCAGGTTCAAAATGTAACATTGATGTTATACAACTATTTTATTATTCAAGAACTTGGCATTATTTTTATTAACAGAATCTCAATGTATAGAAGAATATCAAAAAAAAATCAAACATCTTTTGGAAATTATAAAAAGTGATTTGAAACCAGATATTTTACAACTATCCTTGACCACAAAAGTTAAATATGAAGATTTTAGTTGTGCTGCTATCAAATCATTCTGGTGTCCAGTAAATAGTGTTGATGTTGAAAGATTCTTCAGAAAATAAATTTAATAGTAACTGATCGTCGCACTAATCTAAAAAATTCATCCATTGAATTGGATTTATGATTAATTGCGCTTGGATTTATGATTAATCCGCTCCATGATTAATTGTAATAAATATTAGTTAAATATTATTGTTTGTAAGATCAAATTCAATAGTGTTAATTGTAACCATTAGTAATTAAATACATATACACATACTGTACATCAAATTCGTTAAGCGCGTCAATTCATTCAGAAAAATATCGGTAGAAGCGGGATGCGAACCGCGGACCTTAGAACTAACCTTTTGCCAAGGTATTCATATCGCTTAGCCACCTCGGCTATTTCTTTGCCTGAGCTGACTCGCGTTGGAACTTGTCTTTATATCATTGTTATCATCGTATGATAGATGTCGCTACAGTATATATTCAAAATATGTATATTTTTATTTTTTATTATTCAATCAGTCAGCATTTATTCACTAGCTTTTAATATTATTACTTTTCGACAGTCTATTTATTTTAGTAAGTACCATTTGGGTCTCAAACCGAACTATAGACTGAATGGATGATCTTCTTCTTTGTCTCAGCGACGTCAAATTATTTTTTCCCAATATCTGGCAACATCGATAGCTCGTGTGTTGCCCAGCATAAGGTCCTGAGATGTGCAACTTGTTGGGCACATGGAGCAGCATCTTAGGTGTGAGGCGGCCTGCAGGTCTCCACAGTCACACAATAGTGTCTCTCCCTGCCGAAGCATTCCCCACCACTCGAGGTTGTCCTTTATTATTATTGTTATTATTATATTAGTATTTTGTATAGCGCTCTTTTATGACCGAATGATCATTCCAAAAGCGCTTCTTTGCCTCTCTGAGTAAAAAGGTGGGTCTTAAGTCTGCTTCTGAAGGATGCCTCCGCTTTGAGCTCTCTTATGCTTTCCGATAGTGAGTTCCAGGCCATTGGTGCAGCGTAGCTGAAAGCCCGATTGCCAAAGACCATGCTAGGACTACCTCCCGTCAGCTGCAGGGTGCTTCTATTTGCTCTAGCCGATCTGAGTATCTCTCCACGCGCGCTTATCTCTGAAGGCTTGATAAGTTCTGTCAAATAGCCCGGTGCAGTTCCGTTGAGTGCCTTGTAAGCTAAGAGGCATAATTTGTACTGGATTCTAGCCGAAACTCTCAACCAGTGCAGTCGGTGTAGTATTGGAGTAATGTGACAGAATTTGGGCGCGTTGTAGACTAGTCGTGCAGCTGCGTTTTGTAACGACTGCAATCGATTTAATTGTTTGTCTGGCTGGCCTGCGTGCAGTGCGTTGCAGTAGTCCATTTTGGAGACTATAAACGCATTTACCAAACTCTTTGTAGCGTCTCTGGGTAAGCATCTTTTTACTGATTGTATCTGCCGCAGGTTAAAAAATCCAGATTTCAGCGTTTTTGTGATTCTTTGTTCTACCAACTCCGGTTCTTAATCTGTTTAGGGATTTCCAGGTCCGCCAGTCAAGGCTCTTGCCAGTTGGGAGGCCTTCCTTTGGAGTAATGAAATCCTCTGATACGATTTGTTGCCAGAGTTGGAGTCTCTCATTTTCAGGGCCGGATGTGACAGGTTGTGTGGATTTCTTAAAGCTGATGGAAGATAAACAACTTCTTGTAGGTCCGACAGATTTTTCTGAATGAATTGACGCGTTTAAAGAATTTGATGTATAGTATGTGTATATTTAATTACTAATAATATTGTAATATAGTCAATGATCTATAAAAGTAGATTAGAATATTGAAATAATAAAATAATATTCTAATAAATATTTAAAAATCCATATGTTATTTGTAACCCTTTTTTATTTCTATTATCGAGACTAAACAACTGAATTAAACTCTACGTCGTCGGTTTCTCCTCAAATTTCCCATAAATGAACTTGGTGACTGTTAGAGTTTATTCCTAAAAATTTCAATGATTGACTTTATATTTTGATGATTGCCCTATTTTTGTATTATTTTGCTTAACGTCTTAGTATATTTAACAATTATTTATAATACTTTTGCATTTTTGTCAATATTTTAATTTAGAAATGTTAAAACCTAGTGGAATTAATAATTTATTGATATTTGTGTCATACAAAAATAGATGCTAAATTCCATGTTTTTAAATGCTCCATAGCGCTAATTTTGAAAAAAGTAGATGTTAAAAATACGGGTCTCTACTAAGTACACACCCGTCACCGGACTTGTCAAAAAACCAATATGGCGACACATACATGTTCGACGAGCAAACAAAAAGAGATGAAAGTTCGCATATCGAGGTTTTTGGCACCAGCCTGCAAGGGTTATATCGAGCTGATATCAAGGTATATAATACATAAATAATCGTGTCGGAAACAACAGGGTCAGATCTTGTCTGCCCAGAAGTGGGCGACGTCGATGGCGTTACTACCGGCCATCATCAGGTCCTCCTGGGTGCATCTCGGACACAGCGCACACTCCAGAAGGTGTGACAGGGTCTGCTCCGCGCCGCAGTCACATTCAGAAAAGCGTGTGTTGTTGTTTCCGTAGCAGAAGGATTGGCCGGCATTGTAAATAACCGTTTCCAGGGGGCGCCAAGCGGGGGTTCCTTTTTAGCTCCCCTAGGTATATAATGAATCACATTTTGTATAACATATAAATAAAATTTATTTGTACAATACAATTTTATACAAACAATACATTTAAAAAATTTGTACAAATTTCAATACCGAGTCAAATTGTGACAACTTAATGTTAAAAAATAAATAATTAAAAACATAATTCTAAGTTAAATAATTTATAGTTGGACTTTCTTATTTCAGTCCAACTGTGAGATTGGCTAATACAATACTAAAATTTTATTTTGGCCCGAAAGCGTCTTTTTTGAACCGTGTAAGCCCAAATATGGGTCCGCTGCGGGAAGCCCGCCAGTGCCGTAAGCACACCGGTGTGTTATAAAATCATATATTTTCGGTCAATGTTATAGCTCGGGTCTATAGCGACATCTATCGTTTGCCCAAGAAAAAAAAATGGTCAAAATTTGACACCGTTTAGGGGTCATAGCATTCGAATAGGGTATTTAAAAATGCTAGACTAAATTTTTCATGTTTCATGCAAATTAGACCAACAATCAGCATTCATGCAGCAAGACTGGCGGGTATAGCTCAGTGGTCAAAACGTTTCCTTGGCAAGCCAAAGGACGTGGGTTCGATGCCCGATGGAGATTTAAAAATAAATTTTAAAAATATTTCTTAGCTCTAAAATACCCACGGTTTGTGTGAAGCTAATCCCTCACTGGTAAAATGCCTGTCATAGCCTATTAATCAAAATTGGTGGTAGTCGAAAGTCTTCACGTCAAGACCACCCATTCGTAGTAAATTCCTGTAATAACCGTTTGAGTACCACGCATTTTTTCATATTATATAAAATTGACAATATTTTTTACAAAACTAATATGGAATATATACAAAAATGTATAGACAATTCAAATTAAAAGAAACCTTCTATTTAAATATTTGTTTCAAATAACAAAAAAAGTATACCTGTATACTCGTATAATTCAATTTTGTACCAAGGAGCGCGATCGCGCTTCTGGCACTCTAACGGTTAATAAAGATGACGCGTGAATGTCGGACTATCTATGATGGTGGCGGATCAACACTTGCAGCGCTCAACCAAATGTTGTATGGTAAGCGTCATAGAATTCCACAGATGAGACTTCAGAATTACTATCACTGTCTGTCGGTATTCTCCTGTATACATAATTTGATGCTTGTTTGATCTAATTGCATGCTAATATAATAAGTAAAGGGAGTATTTGCAGCAAGTGTTCGAGGACATGAGTTGTAGCTCTTACGCTGCGCTAAAAAGGGGTTGCAGAGGATCCAGAGGAGTGGAGATCGAGATGCAAGATTTTGTTGCTGCAACACAATTCACCGGACTGATACTACTACGAAGAAGAATAAGTAAAGGTTGATGCGTCTATTGCTTGTAGAGGGCCAGGTTGCTGATGACCGACTGCACGACATCCATGGATGTCGCGGTGCCGTGCAGGTCGGGCGTGTGTATCTTGTCCTCGCTGATGGTCTTGCGGATGGCCCAGGAGATGAGCCCCGCGTGGTAGTGGTTGCCCAGGTGCTCCAACATGTCCACGGAGGCGTTCAGCATCGCGATGGGGTTCGCGATGTTCTTACCCGCGATGGCGGTACCTGAAAACATAATAAAAACTTACATTAGACCAGGGGTCGTCAACCTTTTTATGCCAAGCGCCCACTTTTGCCTATTTTTCATGGTAAATTTCCCTACCGCCCACCGACCTCGCTATATTTCAATTCAGTACATGGGCGGAAAAAATTCTAGAAGGAATGTAGGAGATTGTAGAGAGATAAAAATCGCCCACCACGGAAGCCCGTATCGCCCACTAGTAGGCGGTAGACATTAGACTCTTGGTAATATTATATTTTTTAATTTAATTATTATTTTACTCAACATTATCTTTACATCGGGATGCCTGGTGGATGGATGAGGAGCAGGTCTCCAATGCAAAAAAAAACTCGTCGAGAAGCACATTTAGCCAGCGGATATAGCTCAATGGTCAAAGCATTTGCTTTGCAAGCCAAAGGTCGTGGGTTTGATCTCCAACGGAGATTAAAAAAAAAAGGATTTTTAATCGATTTTTGAGCTCTAAAATAGTTGGTGTGAATTTGATCCCTCACCAGTAAAATGCCAGTCATAGCCTATTAACCTTTAAACGCCCAGTGGTCCCATACGGGACCGCAAATTTGCGTCGTTCAATGTCCTAGCAGAAAATTGGTGGTATATACGAAAGTCGTACCGTGAAGACCACCCATTCATAGTAAATTCCTGTACTAATAAGGATGATGCGTGAATCTTGGGCTGCAGTCAATGACGTTGGCGGATCAATAATCCACATGCAGCGCTTAGCCATGTGCATCATAGTAATCATCATAGAATTCCATAGATGAGAGATCAGAATTACTATCACCATCTGTCGGTATTCTCCTGTATGTATTTATATGAAAAAACAAAACATTTAATATTTATTTCAAATTATTTAACAAACTTTTATTATATAACTCCATACATGTGGTGGCATTGACACATGTGGTTTACAGAAAAATCGCTCCTGTGACGAAACCTAACGATATTTATTTACATGCTATACAGATTCTTGTAAAGAATACATGTTGGTTGATAAAGGGAATGACTGCAGTTCTAATTTCCTACTGTAGATGTCACAATGAGTACTAAAAGTAGCAAAATGATATATCACGTCAACCGATGTCAATGGTAGGGGAATCTTGGACGGCATATATCGGCCAACGATGGCGAAATGGTTAAATCGAAAACTTATAATATCATTTTTATATTCGCATGTTAGACAAGTGAACAAAAATAAGAGACAACAGATCACACATCGAGGCCAGTTTAAAGGGCTATATCGAGCTGATATCAGTTATATATATAGTTACCGGTGTTGCGGGTGCCGGGTTCGAACACAGCGTAGTTGTCTCCGTAGTTCCTGCCCGACAGCAAGCCGGCGCCCCCCACCAGGCCGCACACCACATTAGAGACAATGGTGCCGTACAGGTTGGTCATCATCATCACGTCAAACTGATGAGGCCTGCAAGTAAACAAAACAAATATATATCAGATATAAATAAAAGATTTTTTAGAATTTTCTTCGTAGTATCAATCCGGTGGATTGGTTTGCAGCAACAGAATCTTGCATCTCAATCTCCATTCCTCTCGGTCTTCCGCAACCCTTTTCAGCTCAGCATAAGCGCTACAATTTAGAATTTATTCCACATATATTTTTTTGACGACATGTTTCAGCCATGTCGGGTGGTCATTTTCAAGTCAATTAGTAAGTGTGCGTGTGTTTTTTTTATGTAAGCGCATGCAGGAGAGCACACCCGGTCAAGACCAGTGCACTCTATGACGCTCGGCCAGGAAGGCTGGACGCTGCATGCGGGAAACTGTGTTTCCCCCTTCCTACAATCGATCCAGATTGTAGGAAGGAGGAAACACAGACGCTGGAAGAGCATTCCATAGCTTACCGGTGGCATTAAGGAAGGAACTTTGGAAACTGCCAGTTCTTGGTTGACATACATTAACCGTGTATAAATGTTCAGCAAGAGTTTGTCGGTTGTGGGTGGGTGCAGGAGGAATTAGTTCTTTAAGTTCCGAAGAGCAGCGACCGTGGTAACAACGGTAGAAAGACTAAGTGAACCAATCTTACGCCTGTGTTCCATTGATTGCAGGTTAGACGTAAGGGTGTCATTGTTTACCAAACGAATTGCTCTTCTTTGAACTGAGTCAATTAAGTTTAGAAGGTATTTTGTGTCTCAACACATAAGTGACTGCCGTATTTAAGGATAGGTCGGATTTGTCCTTTATATAGAAGAAGAAATAATACGTCTAGTTTCTTGGAAGCGAAATCGGCTTTATACTTAATTGACTCGTAATATTTGACATTATGGTATGTACTTCTTAAATATTTAATATTAAAATGGATCTCAAAGTGAATGCTTAAAATATAAATAGGCATAGTTTAAGGACATTGTGGAATTTTCACATTTAAAATGTACTTAAGATTTCCGAATGCTCAGTTGAATGCACCTGTCATATGTCAGGGCACTCGTATCCCGAGGTACCACTGTTTGTATCTATATCTAGCCGGCGGTCATAGCTCAATGGTCAAAGCGTTTGCTTTGCAAGACAAAGGTAGTGGGTTATATCTCCGATGGAGATTAAAAAAAATATTTTTGAATCGATTTCCGAGCTCTAAAATACTCCCGGTTGGAGTGAATTTGATCCCTCACCCGTAAAATGCCAGTCATAGCCTATTAATTAAAATTGGTGGTAGACGAAAGCAGTCACGTGAAGATTACCCATTCATAGTAAATTCCTGTAATAATAAGGATGATGCGTGAATCTCGGGCTGTAGTAAAAATAAAAAATAAAAATAATGAAGAGGTCATTACTTACTTGGACACCAGCTGCATGCAGCAGTTATCAATGATCATGTCATTGTGCTCAATTTCCGGATATTCCTTGGCAATGCGCCTGGAAGTTTCCAGAAACAGCCCGTCAGAGAGCTTCATGATGTTGGCCTTGTGGATGGTTGTGACCTGCAAGGAAAACATATCATTTAGTGCATACAACATAGAACAAAACCTATATAAAGATACATTCATACCAATGATTCCCTAAGTGGACTATATTAACACATATAACGCCACGTTACCGGTGACCTACGCTGTTGTTGACCAGGGCGCCATGTGGGTCACCTGTGACCTACGTGGCAAAATACTAATTCTGAATGTTCAGCGTCAACACATGTGTTAAACATATAATAAAAATTAATATTGCCTATATAATGCTGAAGAAAGAGAGACATGTTTGACCTTTCTTTCCCCCACCCCTGCGCAATAAATGCGCAAAAAAAAAAGGTCTGTATATTACAGACGATGTCGTAAATGCGAGGCGACAAAATTCGACTACCGCGTCCAAAGGTTACGTTTTTTACAAGCCATGGACTATAGTCGATTTTCGCATCGAAGAGGAATAAAAAATTCGGGCGACTATAGTCGCTTCCCGCGTCCAAAGGGTTAAAAAAAATGTTTCGATGAGCATCTTTTTTTTCGACGCTTCGTCTTTTTCGCACGAGAATCGACCGTCGAATATTCGACGCTTAGTAACCAAAGGGTTAACTCAGTAGGTGGATGCAATGATCATGGTGGACCACGTCGTGTATAGAATACAACTAAGATGCCTAGTTCGCGGTTAAAATCCCAGCATCTCCCAGTTCTTATTCTCCGATATAGTAATTTGAAAGTATTCAAAACTCTTTAAAGTAATTGTTATAATCAAACTCTCTATTTCAGATTCATACAATCAGGTACGACTCAGGGGATTTTGCCACTCAACGCAAATTGAGGAGATCAAGGTCCAAAACAACAAGTATGGAGGAATTCGCGGTGTATGACATTCAATAAAATAATATTAATTTTATAAAATAAAGAATGCTTACGCATCGATACGGAGCATGGACCATCCCAATAATCTGCCACTCTATGTGGATTAAGGGGATCAAGGTCCAAAACGGTATCGAGGAATGTGCAGTGTATGACATTCAATGTATTAAATATTAATTTTATAAATGCTTACTCATGTCGTAAGCTAAGGTATACAAAGGGGTATATTATCAAATAAATCAGTACCAACTCAACTCCAGTCTTTGGACTCATCCTCAGTGCCGGAACCTTGGTATTCCGGCATCACTATTTAAGCTGATACCGTCATTTCGGGACCGTGACCTCGGTTCCGGAACAGATTTTGATGAGTGAAATGTCATAAAATATGATATTTGATGTGGATTTGTATGTGTGTATCAATTTTTTTTAAATACTAATAATTAGTTTGTACCTTCTTACGGCCATACTTCTTGGCGAACTCAAAGGTATATCTGGCGACCCTCTCAGAGTTGGCGGCTGTGACAACTTTCATGGACTCTACGACGCCGTGCACAGACTCGTGCTCCAACATGGCGTACTCGCCCTCGGTGTTTTGTCTAAAAATAATAAAGCAAAAATATATAAATATAGTAAGGTATATATAATCGTGTCGGAAACATCAGGGTCAGATCCTGTCTGCCCAGAAGTGGGCGACGTCGATGGCGTTACTCTCGGCCAACATCAGGTCCTCCTGGGTGCAGCTACTCGGACACAGCGTACACTCAGAAGGTGTGACAGGGTCTGCTCCACGCCGCAGTCACATTCACACACTAAGGTTAAAATACGAAGGTTATCCGTAAAATAAGTTTCTCGGTGATTTTTCACAGTGTAAAACATGTTAATTCCATGAATGCGTACATTTTTGGAAAGTTCAGACTTTTACCTATTTTTCTACATAGTCGCCACCGAGGCCAATGCATTTTTGCATGCGGTATACGAGCTTTTGAATGCCCGGGTCAAAAAAATCTGCCGCCAAGCCACGCAGATACCTGAGAACCGCTTCTTCCAGCTCTTCTCTGTCGCCGAAATGTGTTTCACCCAGGTGTTTCTTCATGTCAGGGAAGAGATTAAAAAGAAAGGATTTCTATTCGATTTCTGAGCTCTAAAATACCCCCGGTTGGCGTAAATTTGATCCATCACCCGTAAAATGCCAGTCATAGCCTATTAATTAAAACTTGTGGTATTCGAAAGTCGTCCCGTGAAGACCACCCATTCATAGTAAATTCCTGTAATAATTTAAGATGATGCGTGAATCTCGGGCTGTAGTCTATGATGTTAAGCAGATCAACATTCCACATGCAGTGCTTAACTATATGTATCATGGTAAGCGTCATAGAATTCCACAGATTAGACTTCAGAATTACTATCATCATCTGTCGGTATTCTCCTGTATGTGTTTACATAAAAAATATATGTTTTTATGGGATTATCTTGGTGCTACTTGGTACCTTTTTAGTGATATTTTAACTGTTGGCATTAATTCATTGAATTAAGTGAAAAATTATTATTTCCCCATCCATATTTTCATCAGTTTACATATATTGACTGAGAGCAACCGCAATATATAGTATTCAAATAAATAAAAAGAGTAAAGAATGCCTCACAAGAATCAGCTGAGGTTATGTTAGCCCCCAAGTCTTATCCATAAAGGCAGAAGATCGAAGAGGATGGAGACTCATGCGGGAGGCCTAGGTTCAACAGTGGACGGACACAGGCTGATGATGACGTTAGCCCCCGCAGTCTTGAAGAATTTAAAGGTTAGGTTAGGTTAGGTTTGTAAATTAAGTTTCAACGTACCGCAGAATCATAATATCCACATCCTTGTGTCGGCTGGGCACGCTGTCGTAGGACTTGCAGTGCAGCAGGTTGATGAAGAGATCCAGCTCATTGCGCATGGCGACATTGCGGGACAGCACGCCGGCTTGCTCGCTCTTGGTCTCGATGTTGCCCTTGATGCCGACCCCGTTACGTTTGATGGTGGTGATGGCGTACTCCAGGTCATCGTTGTTCTCTGCGTCCGGGTCAATGTCCACAATCTCAAAGTCCACGGGACATCCCGCAATCCTGGAATCATAGAAAACATATTTTTTTACATACAAAAACAGACAATAGCAAATTGTATCGTCATCACCATCATCAGCCTGTGTCCGTAAACTGTTGAACGTAGGCCTCCCGAATGAGTCTCCATCCTCTTCGATCCTCCGCCTTCCGCATCCAGGTCACTCCCGCTATTCTTCTTATATCGTGAGTCCATCTTGTAGGGGGTCGGCCAATGCTTCGTTTGCCAGGTCTCGGGCGCCATTTCAATACTTTTCTTCCCCATCGACCATCGTCCCTTCAATAAATGTCACATTGCCACTTGAGTGTGCCTATTCGTTGTGTAGCCTCCACTACTTGAGTTCTTCTGCGTATTTCCTCGTTTCGGATTCTATCTTTTAGCGACACTCCTCTCATGGATCTCTCCATAGCACGCTGGGTGACCTTTATTTTATGTGTAAGACTTGCTGTCAAATTCCACGTCTCTGCGCCATAAGTTAATACAGGGAGGATGCATTGGTTAAACGCCTTACTTTTAAGACATTGCGGAATTTTCGCTTTAAAAATGTACTTTAGTTTTCCAAATGCTGCCCATCCCAGTTGTATACGCCTGTCGATTTGTTTTGAGAAGTTACTTCGCCCTAGTTTTATTACTTGTCCCAGATAGGTATAGCAAATTGTATGCAGACAAAAACATAGACATTGTGGCTTTTTGGGTTTAGCCGTGTGTGGCGAATTACTCCGACCCAATATTTTGACTGCCTTTGCAGGGGTCTTCTTCAGGGTTGTCTCTAAGTCATCAACCCTGAAGAAGACCCGTGCAATGGCAGTCAAAATATTGGATAGGAGTAATTCGCCACACACGGCTAAATTCAAAAGGCACAATATCAAATCTGTGAAAGCCTAAGAAGTTATTTAAGACATAGATAAATTATCTTAATTTTCTTAGAGGAATGGAAAGTGGCAGCTGATAGAACTAAGTGGCGACAATTTGTGGTGACCATGTGTTCCAGATATGGAATGGATATGGGAAGAAGAAGAAAACGCTAATTTTAGATAAGTCATGGATAATCAAGCTGTCAGGAAGTAGTAAGTATTGACCATATACTACCGATATGGAACACATGTATAAATTATTACATAGATAATGGTTAATGGTTACCCTGTTTTAAGGTGAATAATTTTAAGGAATTGTTCACAAAAGTAATGATTTTTTTACAAAATTTTGTATACGTTAAAATTACATGTTGTTATAATTGTTAAAATTGAGAGAACAAATGTGAAAACATGATTTTTATAAATAAAATATTAAATCTAACAATGCGCAATGTCAGGACCATTTTCCGTCAGTTATCGACAATTGACTAATGATTTAATGACTATACAATACTCGAGATCTATACTATTATATTTGAAGGTTATGTTTTAGTAACAAACCAAAACCTTTTTTTTTTAATATCTACCAATAATTATGACCAAATATCTCACAGCAACCCAATTGATTTATTATTTATATCGTTATAACTATTTTTCCAGCAATGATCATTATTTTTGTATTTTTTCTTGCATAAAGCTTCACATTTAGACGTTATAAAAACAAAAGAAAACTAATTTTATTAGAAAACTATATTGACATATTACAATAATTATGAAACATTTCTTTCTCCATAGAAAGCATCACAACTGCGTATCCAGACCCATTTAAAGGCTTAAATAAATTATTTATAAAACCATTGCCTGCAAGGACATGGCTCCCTTCAATAATCTTTGAAAGAATATTTATAATAAATGAACAATATACCTAAAGATTTCTTTGACATATCCCATCAGTTCTGGCCCGATTCCACCTCCAGGCAGCATCGTAACAGCGTGTCGTCCTCCATATTCTGCTTTTGGGATCCCTTCTTGTTTCCTGACCACTGGACACTTATGCTGGACATCAAAGTCGCTAAGGGCGGCTACTCCAGCGTAATTATTAGCAAGAACCTTCAATTCTGGCACGATCTTCGATCGCAAGACCTTCGAGATAAGCAGTGCCATCGTTTGCGATGTAAATACTACACTCCTTCAATACGAATTTATTGAATTATTCAACGCCAGATATTACGTATTGAAGTGTGGTATAGTATTTTTAGTGTAGAGGATTTTTCAAGTGTTAAGTAAGTAGAGAGAAACGCAATGTATGGGGAAGCTGAGACAGAGTAAAAGAGAGAGATGTAATATATGGGCGAGCTGAAACAGAGAATGAGTGATAGAGATGCAATTTATGAGAGTGTTGAAATGGAAAACAAAACGATTGCCGCGACGTTAGGGAGTTTTTATCGAAGCTTTAAATCATTTGTGAATTTTTACAAAGACGTTAGTTTGTATGACTTACGTAACATAAAAGCTTAAGTTGCTTTGAATTCAGTATTAGATACGCTGTTATGTTATTGGATGTAGAAATTATTTTATGCGCGTTTTTCCTACCTACCTATTTGATTTTGACAGTTAATAATAAACTTCTTCTTTTACTTGAGCGGATGGATAAAAAAGATTTATGATAATCAAGAGAAAGAGTAAAATTTTTAGGTATTTCATACTTGTGCATTTTATATTTTGTATCTAACATTATAAGCAGTTGTAAATTGAAACAATAAATTTTTGAGGAAACTAACCCTACAAAATTATTACCTACTACTATTTTTTAATATTGTTGCGTAAATTATATTTTCATTATGGGCTAGGAAAAAATTAATTACGATTTTTAAAAGGCACTTGGTCATTACAATATAAGATTTTTCCAATTAATTAATAAATTGGTGCCTAACTTTTTAAATAATTTAATTGAAATGGATTATAAAAATTAATTTAACAATTTCACCAACGTATTTAACCCTTTCATTACGGCTCGGTCTGAATACAAATTAAACTGTCATTTATAAAATTAATATTTGAAGCATAAACGTACTTATGTGGTCTATTTTCATGGATAAAAATGATGTATGAAAAACTATTATAAGAAAATAGCAAAACGATATATCACATCAAACCGATGTCGACGGTCGGGGAATCTTATGACGGCGTATGCCGACAACCGATGCGAAAGGGTTAAATAAATAGGTTCACAAAAAAGTATTGTGATTCGTAAAAAGGTAAGCAAAAATGGTTTTGAATAAATTTTTGCCATTTTATATTATTAATAGTAGGTATAAGTTAAAAGTTCGTTGCGGCAAATATGTGAAATATTAAAAATTCAACAATTATTTAGGTAAATATTCAAATACATATTCAGTTTCAAAGTATTTTTTTTAAGTATAGTTTCCTTATACTTCTTCATATTGTCTTCACCTTTCCCCTCGCCATAGTGCCAGTCCTCCTATACGTACCTCTTCATACTTCACCCTCCCCCTCGTCTTGTTGCCTGCCCCTCCCTTCTCTTCCCCACCTCGCCGTCACTCGCTAGGTAAGCGTCCATTTTGCATCGCCATGTTGGATTTGTCGGACATCTTTGGACGCCATATTTAGTCGGACATATTTTATAAACAATTTCGCGTGAATTTCAAACTCGGGCTCTGAGATCGCCTAAATAATATTATTCGCGCGCTCCGCGACAGCGCAGACCCGCAAAAATAACCACGGAAAAACTCGCGACCGTCGAAATATTGCAATCCATAATCCAAAGCCGCGGCGCAAGGCTTTTATGCGATAAATAAAATCCGGCGTTTCTTTTGACATTTTGACATTGTTGTTCCGGCACAATATTTTTTTCCAACCGGCTGCATATATAATAAATTGAAAATTTTGTTCATAA
The DNA here is from genome assembly GCA_022606575.1 of Glossosoma conforme. Lineage (NCBI taxonomy): Eukaryota > Metazoa > Arthropoda > Insecta > Trichoptera > Glossosomatidae > Glossosoma > Glossosoma conforme. The sequence goes on from JAGTXR010000339.1 coordinate 197,121, forward strand.
CTGCGATGTTAATGTGATAAATTAATGCGTAAATTTTTATTCTGGTTTATATTTATCTGGCGTTTTGCGGTGGAACCGTGTGACGTTGAACGCGCGTCACATCTGACGTGACCAAGTAAGTTTTTAATACATTTTTATTCATGCTTTAAAACGTCATTACGCACTTTTAATATTACGTCACATTTCATAATAGAATGTTTTGTTTTTTCGAATATTCAAAAATGTAACGTACATTATTTTTTAAATTTTCTCATTACCCAGGTTTAATATGCCGTAACATTTCCGAATCGAAATCAACTTTTTGTAATTGTGTTCTTTTTGCTTCAATAATCAAATGAATCATTTACTCATTTTAATCTAGTGTCAGAATGTTATATGTTCAATAGATTTACTCTGAATTATGGCTTTTTGCAAGTATATAAAATGTGTATACACGAATTTCAGTTTTATAACCTAAAAGTGTAGGTCTATATTTGTTTCTAATGCTTGCAATCAATAATTCAGCCCTTCGTGGGTTCTATAACGTTCAGCCTGGTCACCTAGGTGTTGTATTTGAATGATTAATTTCACCCCAAATGAAGGTATCTGTAAAGAATATTGAAAATTGATAAAGAATAATGTTTATTTTGATTTCCTTCGAGATTTAATACTGGATTCTTCGTATAAGCGACGACAAATTGTTATCGCCTAATATCTATATAGATGTCCCGTATGCTGTCCAGCATTAGGTCTTGATGTGCAGCTAGTTGGACACATGGAGCAGGATCTTAACCCTTTCGTTACGAAGCATTTTCTTAGCGAACTTGCGAAGAAGACGAAGCGATTTTAGACCATTTTTTAGTACTTTATAAATTTAACATAATTCTTATCTTTTTTACGCTAGATTAAAAAATATATATATATGTTCATTCCAAACAGTTCATAATTTAGATTAAGCAAATAAAAATATAATAAATAATAATTATATTTGCCAATAAAAAAATATAAACATCAAAAAATACAAATTCCAAACTCTTCTTTAGATTTTGAGATCATATATGATGTGAATAATAAATCTTTATTGCTGTCAACTTGATGAAAATTGATAGTAAAAATCATATACTTTCTATATAAATATAGAGAAAAAAACTCAAAACGCTCTCAAAAAAATAAATAAAATCAAATACAATAAAGTTGTGGAGGAGTATATTTATATAACACATCACACAAAGCTTGAAGTATGAATAAGTATGATATGTTTCAAACTAATACTATTCAAATATCAAAGGTCCAAACCCTTTTTATGGAATACCAAAAAAAAAATCTATAGGTGGTTGATATATAAACCTTAAAAAAATGTGTTTAGATGAGCGTCTAATATTCGACGCTTCGTAACCAAAGGGTTAAGTGTGAGGCGGTCTGTAGGTCTTCACAGTGACACAGCAGTGACTCTCCCTTATGAAGCATCCCCCACCGCTCGAGTTTGTATTTTACTTTAGTCCACTTCTATAAAAAGTTAAACAATGTTTGTGGTTGATGGTTTCAGGTTAGGACGTCACCGTCACCATGGCGGGCAACGCGGCAGACATCATGTGCGAGGTGGAGATCTCTGACGGCATGGTGGAGATGGATGAGGACCAGGTCGGCATAGAGGTAATGATGGCAAACATATATCTTAACCTTTTGAGCGGTGTGCACGGACCGGTACGTTCACACACCCTGGCGCATTATTTTAAATCCCACGCTTTCATTTTCACATAAAATTTGATTATGTATTTTTTTATAAATTCTACATAGATTTATCAATGAAAAGTGAAAATCATAAGCGTTTTATCTATATTTTTAAATAAATTTAAAAAAAGTAAACATTGCGAAAAAAAATATTTAAACAACGGTACATATGTAGATCTTTATTGTTGTAATCCTCACCAAACAGTTTGTATGTATTGTCACTCTCTTCGAAATTAGATCGTGCTTTTCAAATCAATTGATTTTATTGGTCGCTAAAACATACATAATTGTGAACTTATTTCGATTTTTATAGTGTATTGTGAACAGACCCTTCAAAATGTCGCACAGACTAAGTGAAGAAGAAATAAATAATATATTTGTGGAAAGTGAGGATGAGGAGGTTATAGAAGATATCGATGATTTGGTGTTTCATATGAATGATTCTTCGGAAGAGGAAGAGGCATCTCAACTCACTCTCACGCTATGTATGCAACAAACTTAAGTCACTCTTCTAAGGGTTAACCTTTACCCGCCCGTGCGCCGTGCACAATACACGCAGCTCACTGCCCAAGCATTTTGTCTCGCAAAATTTAGCGCAACCCGTAAACTATTATATAAATAACTATATCTCTGAAACTTGTCATCCTATTTAAGTAAAATAAAAAACATTGTCATAATAAAAGATTGTTTATAATTTTCAAATGGTTTACTTTAAATTTATCACATTTTATATAACTACACATTACAGTTAAAAAAGTATAAAAATTACACAAAACTTTAAAGCATCTAATAACATCAAATTACAAAAATGTGGATAGGCTGATTTATTACGGTTCTCATAATATTACACAACGCATATCACAAAAGCCGACCTTTTAACGAAGATATTTACATAACTCATTATGACAGAAGATATTTATAGAAACCGAAAATAAGATTATGAATTAGTCTCTCAAAGTCATTATTTGTGTAAGCTAATATTCATATTTTAAATACTATTATCGTAAATCAGTGTAATCCGATGGCGAAATGTATCATAAGCACTGGTCCCGTACGGGACCGTAGGGCATTGAACGACGCAAATCTCCGGTCCCGTATGGGACCACTGGGCGTATAAAGGTTAAGGTATACACGGATCCGTGTGATAGGTATAAAACACTACTTACTAAATACTACGATAAAATTGATAGAAAGATAGTTAAATGTTAGTTTTAATTTAATCTAAATATGTATATATAAATATATCAATTTCTTAAATATTGGTATGAATCTTCAATTATCTATAAAGTATGCGGGGAGCGGCAAAAAAAGCTGACGGTTTTCGACGTTGTTTTGATTTAAAACCGTCAGCTTTTTTGTCGCTCCCTGTATTTTAAACAAAAACTCAACACAATTTAACTTTATCCATGTTTATTGTATCTTTAAATTATTATTTTTCAGTATGAAGAGATCGAGACCTCTCACTATGAGGAATACATCACAGAGGATCACTACGAGGAAGTGGAGGAGCAGGTCATCGACATGCAGCATCTGGAAGAAGGTTCAAACAAAACTTTACTAACATTTTCATTAAATTCATCATCAGCCTGTGCCCGTCCACTGTTGAACGTAGGCCTCCCGCATGAGTCTCCATCGTTCTCGATCCACCGCTCTCTGCATCCAGGCTACTTCCGTTATTCTTCTGAAGTTCATCTTGAACGGTCAATGCTTCGTTCGCAAATTCTTGGCTGCTACTCCAATACTTTTCTTTCCTATTGACTGTCGTCTCAATGTGCAATTGGCGGAATATCTTTTGTCAAAGAGATGATAGTGGACGGGACTTAAGAAAATAATCAATAATTTATTTATCTTTTAACCCTTTCTGGTCCTATGTCAAATATCATTGGACATTTTTCTTATTCTTCAGTTTAGCATGAATATACAAGCAAACATATTTATTTCTGCCTCATATTGAATGTACACGGGGGCGAGAACATATTCCCATGTTTTTATGAACATTGGAATGTGTAACTTTTTACCCGAGAATAATACAATAGGTTTTTTTGGAGGCTGCCTCGGTGATTTAAATTCTTTTGTTTTCAAATCAATGAAAAGGATGTTTATTGATGTAGAAGTGATGTAAAAACAAGACACAAATTCAGTGTAAATTAATATCCGATGTAAAATAGGAAACAGATTTCATGTTTGTTGTTTGTTTCAAACTAATATTATTAAAATATCATATGTCCAAACCTTTTTTATGGAATACCATCCATGGGTGGTTGATATATAAACCTTAAAGAAATGTTTAGATGAGCCGAGAATATGCGACGCTTCATCTTTTTCGCACAAGGATCGACCGTCGAATATTCGACGCTTAGTAACCAAAGGGTTGAATAAGATACGCTTTAGGGTCAGTTGTTGAGCGATATATATTTATTGAATAATGCCAATGCGAAAGATGAACATATGTATAATAATATAAACAATATTTTCATATGTATGTAATGTTTCCAGGTTCAGACGAGGTGATACTGACGGCCGGCTCTGTGCATGAAGAAGTGATAGACAGTTCTGGTGACCCGCGCTGTACCGTCTATGCCGCCCCCAGCATGCAGCACTGTGTTATGCCCAACAGTCCACCGTCACACCACAGGTCTGGAAACACACAACTCAAAACTTTAACACTTTAATCAAACATACAAAAATAATCTCTTTATACAGTAAGGCCCCGCTTAACGCTGTCTCGTTTAGTGCTGTTTCTGTTAGCGCTCTTTTATTTAAACCCGGGGTTATTCCCCGAAATTGTGCATAAATAGTGGAATTAGCGAAACAAACCGGTTTAGATGAGGTAAATGTGGAAGACGTCAAAAAGTATATTAGTTTATATTGTTTTTATTTTTGTAAGAAATAAATGTTTGGTTTTATTTTTATTAAAAACACATAACAATTAAATTTAATACCTAACCCCATTATTTCCATGTTAAGATAGCCTCGTTTAGCGCTGTTTCGCATTACGCTCTACTTTGATGGAACGTATCCCCCGTTCGGGGGTCTTACTGTACCTATATTTATAAATTGTTTCTCTTGTATTATATATTATTTTAGGATCGTATTAAATATATGTGGTGCTTATAACTAACACACCCGTTAGCGGACCCGTCCAAAATGAAAACATGGCGCACATAGATGCACGAGAAGCCACCAGGAATAAGAGACGAAAGATTGTATATCAAGGTTTTCGGTAACAGTCAGCAAGGGCTATTTCATGCTGATGTCAAAACATTGTAATAATTAGGTTTAAAAAAAAATTAATTGCTTTTATTAATTTTCAGAGGGAAAAACAATGGGAGGAGATCACGGCAACCGAATGTAGAACACCACCTTCTTCCCATGGGTGAGTTATAAATGATAATACAATAATAGTTGCACACTTATTTAATTTTTCTTAGGATTTCTTATTTTTAGGTATTAAGTGGCATTTGCTGATTTATCAAAGTGATTATTTGATGTGAAGAAAAGAAGATTAGGAAGGAAAAAGCCTTTTTTACACTTTTATAAACATTCTAATCCATTTATTGCTCAATTGTATTTGATATTATTGATGTTAAAAATTATTTGCATATATTTGTGCCTGTAATTAAAAAAACGCCCGTAAGTAGAGAAATTAAAAAAAAAAGTCTTTCATTTAATTCCGTTCACAATGTTGTGAATTAATATAATCTTCATCCAACGTGAATTAAAAAATGTTAATACATCATCTTATGCAACATGAAGTTGTCACTTTCATTGATTTTCAACCAACAGCGAAACACAAACCTTTAACCCTTTCGCATCGGTTGTCGATATATGCCGTCTAAGATTCCCCTACCGTTGACAATCAATTATCCCCTTAATGGTGTCCAATTTTAACCATTTTTTTTCTTGGGCAGACGACAGATGTCGCTATAGACCCAAGGTATAACATTGACTGAAAATATACAATTTTAAAACTCACTGGTGTGCTCACGGCACTGGCGGGCTTCCCGCAGCGGACTCATATTTGGGCTCATGGCATCCATACGGTTAACATGAGGAAGTGATTTTATTGTATTATAAGATTGAAGTATTGTTTAGTTGTGCTTTCCATCTATTGCTGTGTGACTGATGTTGTGTCGTTGGTGCAGTAGACGATGTGTCCGTGAGCGGGCGCGGCAGCTCTCGGCGCTGGGAGCAGAAGCAGGTGCAGATCAAGACCATGGAGGGGGAGTTCAGCGTGACCATGTGGGCCACGGGGGAGGACGACGGTAACTATCATTACATATTCGTCTCTATAGGGTTAATCAAAATAGGTAATCAATAATGGCCTGTGTATCTTTGTTCAGTAACTAATTCAAGGTTTTGGCAGTAAGTTAACCCTTTGGTTACTAAGAATTTTCTTAGCGAACTTGCGAAAAAAACGAAGTGATTTTAGAGCATTTTTTAGTACTTTTAAAAATTGAACATCATTTTTATCTTTTTTACGCTAGATTGTAAAAATAACAATAATGTTCATTCCAAACAATTCATACTTCATATGAACACATTCGCATCGGGAAAGGTATTAATACCCGTTACCTCAACTGACGGTTAATTACGGGAAGGGTATTTTTACGTTATACGCACTCTGATCTTTAAAGTCGGGTAGGGTATTTATATTTGTTTTTTTTTACAAGCATTTGACCTTTTCTTGCTTATGAGGGTCAACATTATCAGTTTTACGAAAGTAAACACATATTTAAGGAACAGGGTCACTACAAATTGTTTAATTTCTTAGAATAAATAATGTTTGCTTATTTTGTAAAATCAACATATATTTTAAATTTTATTGCATAATCGCTAGTATTTTATTTATATTTTTTGTGATAATACCCTTTATAAAGGATATTATTACCATGAATATCATACTCTAAATCTTAAAAAATATTTATAACTCGTGTTTTAATGTGTATTTTCAAGTTGTGGACATAATTAAAAATAAGTGTTAGAAGTTCTATAAGTTTTCGATGATTTTGCTGGTGGTGATGTAATTGGTGAGTATCATATTGAAAAAAATATGTAGTTATGTTGAATATTTTAAAAGTTATGGCAGTTTATATAGAAACATATTTTTTACGCGTGACATGGATTTATCGTTTATCGCCCGTATTAATCAGCCGAGCGCGAATGTCACCCAATGCGAATGTGTTAAGCAAATAAAAATTTAATCAATAATAATTATATTTGGCAATAAAAAAATATTGACATCAAAAAATAAAATATCCAAACTGTAATGTTGATCTTGAGTTCATGTATGATGTAAATAATGAATGTTTATTACTGGCGACTTGTGTTTAGATGAGCCGAGAATATTCGACGCTTCATCTTTTTCACACGAGAATCGACCGTCGAATATTCGACGTTTAGTAACCAAATAGTTACATCAATTGCCAGTATCCACTGTGTCAGTATGAATGTAGTCAATTATTAAATTAAAATAGCAGTGATATATTAAATATTGGTAAAAATTAATTCAAAATGAATGAATAATTAACCCATAATATGGAAACCTAACCTTACCATTCATTAATTATTTCTTGCCAATTTATTATTTTTCTATTGCCAATTAATATTTTTTCACTGCCAAATGATTATGACATGCAACTGAGGTTCCCCGTCTCGCGCACTCATATTAGTACGTCAGCGAGATTGAGGAGTATAGATGCCTACGTATCTGGGTATTTTTTATTTTATTTTCGCACACGCTTCCGACAGGTCGAATGAATTCATGACAGTTGACACGTCTTGATTGTCCATTATTAGATTTAGCGAGGCAAAGGCTCCTTAGCGTAATCCAACAGAAGTCTGGACCGGTTGGATATATCGATCTCATATCTACGGAGCCCAACTACCATGCATTTTCTGTATTCGCGGCGACCTTCGGCGAAGAAGTCTAAAAGTGCAAATTTTAACGTCTCAACTACTAACTTTTACACCCATGTGTGGTGTTGCTCACCAAAACCAGTTACTTGTATAACGAGAATGTACTCTGAAAACAATGCCTTGGTAAGTGCTCCCAAGGAGCGCAGGTACAAGGCGACCGGCCCGGGGGCCTAAGGCCCCAAAAAAAAACGTCTTGATTGTAGTGGTGAATTTATTCCGGATTTTAGAAAAATATTTCCTGCTCCCGATGAGTGCCTATTATTATAAATATTTTTTCTTTTTCAATACGTAAATGTATTAAGGAGGAATACCTAAAATCTGAACCCTGTATGTATTATATTTACAGAGATATTTAAGTTATTACAAGCAATGTGTAGTCGATAGACATCACCGGGGAGGAGAGGTTAAAGTGTTAAATAATTACTGCCCGTTAATTGAATTGAATACTGCCAAAGAAATTAGTTGCCATCAATAATCGCCTTTCGTTATTCTCCTGTATGTGTTTACATAATAAATAGTGGTTAAGGCATAATAAATTATTGAATTGTTAGACATTTCCAGATCTAGTAAAATGGTGATACAGAATCATGATGTTAATGTTGTTTTGTCGCCTTTTTCAGACGACGGTTCAAATCCAGAACCTGATCCTGATTACACGGAGTACATGACGGGGAAGAAAATACCTGCAGATGGCATTCCAGGTAAGCAACATATTACCAACAACATTTCATTTAGAAGAGATCAATGGAAATACACGGACATTCCGAACATGAAAAGAAATTAAATAAAAACACGGTATAATTTCACAGGGAATTTCATGTCAGTAAGTAAGGTTAATAATTAAACAATTTAAAAGTTTAAAAGTTACAGAATATTTATATTAGACTTGAGTTGAACGATTGATGAGATTCTATTTTATTGGCTCTAGAAATTGTTTTTGTAAAATATGAAATGTTACTATTGGGTAGGTTGTGACTTGAAGTTCATAGAGCTGGCACGTAACACAGTGGCGTCTCCGGCGCGTGGCTTGATGTGTGCTCGGTTATGGAAACATCGTAATTGAGAGAAAAGAGATCTGGTCCGTCTGGTCGTCTGCTTATATAGAGCCAGCTCGACTCCCATGTTGATAGGTGCAATAGTACTTGAAGCGACCTCCGGTGACGGCGATTATACCGATATATATGGAACATACAAGGCAAACATTAACAGACATGACATGGATACACTTGTATACGAGTATTGTGTCTTCTATCAAGAGAGCGTTTTGATCATTGAAAAGAAAAACTTGAGCAAAAAACTGGTTTGGTTAATGGGTTAAGTCTCTCTCGAGTTGAATGCTCTACAAGATTCTATTTAGTAGCAAGTTCTATAAGTGTTTTTTAGAATAGTGAAAGGTTACTAGTAGGTAGGTGTAACTTGGTCAGTCATAGAGCGGGCACGTAACGCAGTGGCATCTCCGGCGGGCGACTCTGAGTAATTGAGAGGTTGCAGAGATGGTCGTGGCCAAGAAAAATCTGGTCCATATGGTCGTTTGCTTATATAGAGCCTGCTCAACTCCCATCTTGATAGGTGCAATAGTATTTGAAGCGACCTCTGGTGAAGGCGATTCTAACGACATGTATGGGACACATAAGGCAAACATTAATAGACCAGACATAAATTGGTGAGAATTGGTGAGTTCGGTGAATCTATCTTCCGTCTTGTAGGTAGGTGTAACTTGGTGACACAGCGGCATCTCCGCCGGGTATATACATCCATGTACAGTTGATGAAACAAGGGTGATACTGTGGAAAACAAAATGGCTCTCCCACATAGCGTTGTCGTGCAAGGCTCACAAAGACAGCAATTATTTAGTCCTCTGAACTAAACAATATTGTCTGTTGTGAAGTCAATAGCATCTTCATCTAAGAAGTATTAACTAAAACTGCAACTCATTTAGTTTTGATATCTTCCTCTCTAAGTTGAGTATCGAATTACTGGGCGGCAGGATGCAGGAGCAGATTGACAATACAAAGAACTTGTTTTTGGTTCATAACTCGCGTTTATTTCTCAAACACTTGCTTTTTCCTCCAACTGTTAGGCGTTCGCCATAACGGTCGCGAGCGAGCTGTCAACTGACGGTGCACTCTGACATCTAGCGATGCCAAGACAACATTATTAGATGTGCATGTCAGGCGAGCGAAGAAAAATAAGAGATAAAAGATCATTTTTTGAGGCTTTACGGCATCAGCCTGAAAGAGCTATATCAAGCTGATATCAAAACATTAATTGTATATACGAGAAAAATACGACTTACCGCTTCAAACATTGTGTCTTTGTGCTTTCTCCGCCTGACCCTTACGAAAAGTACAAAGAGAAGTCCCAGTAGTATGTAGCCGAGGTTAGAGTAAACGTGGTTGAAGTCAGACAGTCCCCCCAGGTGATGGGCACACAAGAAGTTGTAGTAGCAGAGATCCTGGTTGCCGGATTGGTTGAGGAGCTATGGAGAAACATAACATGTTAGTAGTGTCTTGAAGTAAGTGTTGGTATCAGTTTTTACAGTCAAATAGTAATTCTAAACAGAAATGATGTTTCCAGGTCTGGACTTGTCGGACCCCAAGCAGCTGGCGGAGTTTGCGAGACCCGGGCACAAGGTCAAGGTCAAGAAGCAGCCCCAGGACTCCATGGACCGGACCATAGGTCAGTTGCTAAGCAAACCTAACACAACTCTATCTCTAGCCCAGAGGCGTAAGTCATGAAATTGAGAAAAAAGTTATTTATTATTACTTAAATATACATATACTATACATAAAATTATTTTTTCAATGCGTCGAATTTTATGTATAGTATATGTATATTTAAGTAATAATAATATTGTAATATAGTCAATGATCTATAAAAGTAGATTAGAATATTGAAATAATAAAATAATATTCTAATAAAAATTAAAAAAAAATCATATAGTTATTTATTAACCCGAAGATCGCAATAAGCGCACCAGTGCGCTTGGCAATATTCATAAGATGTATTTTAAAATTAATTCTGATTTTCTCACAATGACATCTATGAATATTTAAAAATATTAACAAAATAAAAAGGATCGATATTTTTCGATAGTTTGGGAGATGTTCATGATATGGTGTCAAGGGCTGGCACTGAATAATTTTTTTTTTTTTTTCGAAAACAATTCTTAATTATATAGTATACATATCTTAAATATTTCCAACAAACGTGATGCGTTGGAGGTACATACGATGTAGGGAGACAGTTTTGTATGTAGTTAGTCACGGACAGTCGAAGCAAACGGTGGAGTATTTGATCTATAATCTATTTTGTGGCAGCCCTAGTGAAAAAAAAGTTTTTTTTTTTCGTGAAAATTTTAGTTGAATAGATTGCAGCTCACCAATAATGTCAGTCAAAAATATTAAAATAATTTAGTCCTTAGTAAAAGTAGTGTTTTTATTTTTTTGAAAACGTGCGGTGATGAAGTGGTTAATTTCAGTTTGTGAATTAATATCGTTTTTATCGATATAAATTTAAAACATCGAAATATAGCATTTTCAAAATTATGGGCAGACTAGCTGACCAGGCAAACTTCGTTGTGTGCAAAAATGATGTAGCATACAACGCCATCACTTAGCAACTGATAAGTCCAGTGGGAGTCCCCTCTGAACATTTGTGGCCACTGCACAGAAGTGCTAAAAGAAAGAACCCGTGAAAAAATTAGAATCGCATTCACGGGTTGTAAAGAGATGGAGATTGAAGATAGATTCTCCCACCAAAAATACGAGCAAAGATTGTAATTGCGTGGAATTTTTTTTTAGTGGCCACAAAGTCTGCATGCACGATAGGGCAGAGGCGATTCCCTCGAACTGCATCGAAAAGGACTCCTCTTTCTAACGAGAGGAACTGACAGTCCCAGAGAATGTGCTCTGAGGTCTGGAAGGGGGCGCCACAGGGGCAACTAGGGTTCGAAACTAAATTAAATGTGTATAATCTGTTATTAAAATCGCCGTGCCCAGTCATTAGCTGGGTAGACCAGTGATCAGGGCTGATCCATTCAGCAGTTAGTCTAAAGTAAATGTCCGGAAAGAGCAGAAAGGTAGTTCTACCTTTGGTGAAAGATAAGGCCATAAGGGCATCAGCACAAAGCTTTTTTATGGGTATGCGAGAAGCGCTAGGCTGTAGTACGGTATCTCTGATCTTAGACGCACAACCGCGACGTGGGTTGTATAAAGCAGCCCGTCGCTGCATCTCCAGATCCAGAGGGGCAATCCCTAGTAGAACCGGGAGGGCCTCTGTCGAACATGTTTTATAGGCTTTGGCCATAGCCACGAGAGGGAAACGGTGTAACTAACGCAACTTTCCTGTATATAGATGTGTGGTGGTACTATATGTATTAAAGTGTGTGTTTTGTGTCCATGATGGGTGCTGGCGTGGCAGAGTGTCCTCACAAGGGCTGCAGCAAGATGTTCCGGGACAACAGCGCCATGCGCAAGCACCTGCACACCCACGGGCCCCGCATACACGTCTGTGCGGAGTGTGGTAAGTACACTGTGAGCCTCCAGCAGGGGCCAACACTTTTGATCTCTAGAAACATAAAATATGCCTTGGATGCTCCAATTTGAAGTACTAATTATTAAAACATAAATAAAATATATGTATTCGATAGATTCTTTATTTATATTCACTTTAACGCCCACTGACTTAGAAAAAAAAAACTCATTTTGTCAGTATATTCTCATATTGTTTCTCTATGAATTTAACCGTTTGAGTGCTGAGCCTCTTTTCAAAATATGTACCAATAATACGTATTGAAAAACAAGGGGAAAAATGAGAAATTGGGATATTTAAAAAAAAACATAACTTGGTCAAATATTAAATATTTTGTTAATTCTAAAAAACTGAATTATAAAAGCTTTGCATTATGACATACAAATAAACTAAAGCATAAAATAAAAAGGAAACCACAAAAAAATTCAATAAGTTGAAAAAAAAATGACTGCCGTCTACAAATATGGTTGTCAAAGCATACCCCGTGTAAACCTTTCTTACAACAAATCAAAGAAGACCGCTTTAGTCCGTTTTTTTTTTGTCCCCTTTATTACTGCACACCACGCAGCAGCGTAATTTAGTCCCAGAAAGTTAATCATTTCGTTTTCTACTACCATAGTTGTAAAAAGATCATTATTAAAAAACATGTTGAAACAGTGAAGAGGTCCTGCGTCCTTAGAAGGAGGATGTCTTGGACTGGGTATCTCAAAAAAACTGTTGGCAGACTCGTTTGAAAAATCTGTCTTCGGAGGTACTCTCACAAATACAAGATTGTCGTCACATCGTCATGCCAGTCGCATCGTCGATATATACATTCTACGCACTTTTGAAAGATACTCGATCAACGATCAGCACTCAAACGGTTAAGTAATAATACTAGAGATTTTCTAAATGAAAGCTTATTTTTTATATATATATATGTTTTGTATTGAGTATGGTTGTGATGTGGTGTCGTGCACGGTTGCAGGCAAGGCGTTTGTGGAGTCTTCCAAACTGAAGAGGCACCAGCTGGTCCACACCGGAGAGAAACCCTTCCAGTGCACCTTCGAGGGGTGCGGGAAGAGATTCTCATTGGACTTTAACCTCAGGTGAAAACCTTACCTAATGCATAAACTTCATTATTTTCACAGCACTAATGTATACACTGTAGTGTGATTATTCTATCTATTTGACAGCAAAGGAAATGCAAGAGTTAACATAAAACTATGATAAGCGTTAATTCAAATGCCCTTGAGGCTAAGTGACAGCCAAGAAGAGCAATCCTAAGAGGGTCCGACTCAAATCTCGACCGGCCTCGAGCGAGGTCGTCACATTGTCATTGCTTAGTATCAAATAAATATATTTATCGAAGAAAAAAAAGAGTTTTTGGAAAAATTAATTGATTATAAATGTTATTTATTTTAAGCATTTATGGGGATCGAAAAACAAATGCTAAGGAATTGTTTTAACTTTAAGATATGTCGAAATGTGGGAGTGTGGTGGAAGTGTTGTCATCTGAGGATTGCTGAGAAGGAATTGTTATGCGTGTTAGGAAGACATCAATGGAAATACACGGACATTCCGAACATGAAAATAAAATAAATAAGAACACGGTATAATGTCACAAGGAATTTAATGTCAGTAAGTAAGCTTAATATTTAACCCTTTGGTTACTAAGTGTCAAATATTCGACTGTTGATTCTCGTGCGAAAAAGACGAAGCGTGGAATATTCGATGCTCATCTAAACACTATTTTTAAGGTTTATATATCAACCACCTATTGATTTTTTTTTAGTATTCCATAAAAAAGGTTTAGACCTTTGATATTTGAATAATATTAGTTTGAAACATATCATACGTATTCATACTTCAAGCTTTGTGTGATGTGTTGTTAGAAAGCCATCATAAATAAGTAATGCATCAATTGGATCCTTTGGTTACTAAGCGACTCATCTAAACACAAGTTGCCAGTAATAAACATTTATTATTTACATCATATATGATCTCAAAATCAAAATTTGGGTTTTTATATTTTATTTTTTAATGTTTATATTTTTTATTGGCAAATATAATTATTATTGATTAAACTTTTATTTGCTTAATCTGAAGTATGAACTGTTTGGAAGGAACATTATTATTATATATAGCATAATTTTTTTTATTAAAATTATGTTAAATTTTTAAAGTAATAAGAAAACGCTCTAAAATCGTTTAGTTTTTTCGCAAGTTCGCTACGAAAATTCTTAGTACCCAAAGAGTTAAACAGTTTTAAAGGTTGAAATGTTACAGAATATTTACATTAGATTAGAGTTGAATGATTAACGATATTCTATTTATTAGCAAGATCATGAAGTGATTTTTAGAATAATGAAAGGTTACTAGTAGGTAGGTATAACTTGGTTGGTCGTAGACCGAGCATGTAACACAGTGGCGTCTGCCGGCAGGCAGTGATTGATCAGGTTACGAAGGCGTCGAGAGAGAAGAGATCTGGTCCTTATGGTCATCTGCTTATATAGGGCTTGCTCGTCTCCCACTTTGACATATATACCAACCTTGGTACAATTGATAAAACAGAAATCCGCCACAGGTATACCCGCCCGCAATGGATATGAATGTTTTTGTAATTCAATGAAATAATGAATATTTGACTGAATGTTTCCAGGACGCACGTCCGCATCCACACGGGCGACCGGCCGTATGTCTGTCCCTTTGACGGCTGCAACAAGAAGTTTGCTCAGAGCACCAACCTCAAGTCACACATCCTGACACACGCCAAAGCAAAGTGAGTACCATGGGAAGTGTAGCTAAATAATATTATTCCGACTGTTCAAAACGTTATTTTGAACATAATTATTTTATATTAAACATCCAAATCTTTAAAGTAATTATTATAATCAAACTATCTTAGATGGAATCTGTCGAGTCATACAGTCGGGTACGACACAGGGCATTGATCATCACAATATTCTGCCACTCGTAAATTGAGGAGATCAAGGTCGAAAACAACAGGTTTCTAGGAATTTGCAGTGTATGAAAATCAATGTATTAATATTAATTTTATAAATGCTTACTCATGTTGTAGACTAAGATATAAAAAGGGGTATATTTTCAAATAAATTAGTATCAATTCAACTCCGGTCTTTGGAATTATCCTCAGTGCCGGAACCTTGGTATTCCGGCGTCACCATTTAGCTGACGCTGTAATTTTGGGACATTTTTTGAGATACGAGCCGTCGAGCGAGCGATTTTTTGCTTTGAAATACGAGCAAAATTTGAGATACGAGCAATCGGCTTAGCGGGTCGGCCGTTTACACACGAACCCGCGTGAATCCCCCGGCCACGGTCAGAGAATCAGTTATCAGTGTGCTCTCGCTGTCAAAACATATTTGATACGTTTTTAATTTCAATGGGGAAATTTGCTTTGATATACGAGTAATTTGAAATACAAGCAAAGTTATGGTACCTTGAGGAGCCACTGTATTAGGTAACTTAAAACTAGTTGTTTCTTTAATACATATGTAAATATTTTTTTGTTTTTTTTGCAGGTCACGTAACACATTGGGCCGCAGTTCACTGGGCTACGACTCTCGCTCAGCAGCACAGTACGTGCAGCTGGAGTCACCTGACGACAGTCGGCCCTTCGTTGTGTATGCCGACTGAGCGCCCGCCCGGCACACAACAGCCCACCGATACACCCACACTCAACCAAACTGGGCTTTACCCGCCTCACACCAGCACCACACCGCAGGACAGTCAAGTCTCATTCAGATCATGATCAGTTAGCAACTGATGAGTCCAGTGGGAGTCCCCAGAGCCACTGCACAGAAGTGCTAAAAGAAAGAACCCGTGAAAGAGATTAGAATTACATTCACGGTTTGTAAAGAGATGGAGATGGAAGATAGATTCTTTCACCGAAAATACGAGCAAAGATTGTAAATGCGTGGAATTTTTTTTAGTGGTTACAAAGTCTGCATGCCCAATACGACAGGCGATTGGGCTCGAACTGCATCGAAAAGGACTCCTCTTTCTAACAAGAGATAATAAAGATACTCCAGCTCTGGCAACAAGTCGCATCAGAAGATTTCATTACTCCTAAGGAAGGCCTCCCAACTGGCAAGAATCTTGACTGGCGGACCTGGAAATCCCTGAACAGATAAAGAACCAGAGTTGGTAGACCAAAGGACAACCTCGAGCGGTGGGGAGTTCTTCGGCAGGGAGCGTCACTATTGTGCGACTGTGGAAACCTGCAGACCGCCTCACACCTAAGATCCTGCTCCATGTGCCCAACAAGCTGCACATCTCAAGACCTAATGCTGGGCAACACACGGGCTATCGATGTTGCCAGATGGCAAGTCAAAGGTTGTGGGTTCAATCCCCGACGGAGATTTAAAATTGAAAAAAATCTGTGCACATACGATTCAGAAATTTTTTTTTTACAAACAAATTCAAGGATCTCGTGTCTGAACTGGGCTTCTTTCGCATGGAAAATATCAAAATTGGAGGCGATGTGGTTTAACAGTCTGATCACTCTCCCATTTTGGGAGCATGGTTCCTGGCAACCTTCAGAGCACAGTCCCGAAGACTTGTGGAGGAGGCATACGTAGTAGTTTAACAATCGGTCGAGTGTGCTAAATAAATTGTAATGGTGTGGCCATGTTTATTTTTACATAATCAAAAGAGGAGTGAAGTGACTTTATATTGAAATTTAAAAATAAATTAAAAAATAAAAAACATTTTTCATGTGTTGATACACGGTTAAGTTAAAATGTGAAGGAGTGTGTGTTGTTTTATACTTTTTTTTAATATCATAAAAAAATATATAAATTGCCATTTAAAAAAAATATATGACATAATTGGGGATTTTTATCTTTAGTTCATATAACTGACTGTTACATAGAAATAATGCTCCCTATACTCCTGTCTACTTCTATCTTTATATTTATATCCAATGGAACCTCTCATAACGAGCATAATTTGTTCCAGAATATTGCTGTTTTTCCCATATAAATCAATGTGTAACAAGATAATTCATTTCATGCCAAATATTTTTTTAAATGTTTATTCAAATAAAATGTCATGGTTATAAATTGTTAAAGATCATAATAACCTAAACATTTTTAAAAATCGAAACTTTCTTATTATTTATTAATTTATGGACATATAATGAATTACTTTTTACTAGAAAGCTGTCTAGAGACATTTGTTCTAGCCGACTCTTTAAAATTTGGTGAATATGTGACACTGCGTTATCATTGAATAAGTTTGTAGCACGCATAGCCACCTCCTTATAAGGCTTGTCAATGTACAATGAAACAGTTATGCTTTCAGCATTTCTCTTATTGCTACAAATAACGTCTGAACATAAGCTTAGAAAAATGTGTGATCACATGCGGCACTGACGTGCTAACGGTACGAGAGCTAAACACAGACGGACGCAATTTTTTTTTTTATAAATTAATAAGCTCATATCATCAAGACCATTTGTTTCAAAGTGCTAAACGCAGACGGACGCTGTGAAACATAAAATTATTTCTCAATCAATTAATAAGCTCATATCATCAAGACCATATGTTTCAGTTCATGCACCTGATAAACATAAAGCGATACGATGATATATTATTAAAGGGTTAAACTGCATTAAAAAATATGATATAACAAGCCGACTTGTGTCACGACACTCGATATATATTTGTTACATAAATATAACGATAGAAGTAGACAGATGTGATCATAAACATATGTAGCGTCAATGTGAGAGATGTGCATTGAAACTGAATAATTGTTGTATTACTTTTTGAAAATAATTTTGTATTTAAAAAGTCTGTTTTTACTTTTTTAGTCCAAATGTATCACACACACACATTCAAACGGTTCCGCGGCATTTCGTTCCAAGACAATTCGTTCAACGACACGTCGGTAATGACGTTGGGCGCACTCGACATCTGGTGCACAAGGCATTTGATACACTGGACAACTGGTGCAATGGATGTCTCGCTAACCTAACCTAACCTTTGTGAGTTTGATCCTGTAAAATGCCAGTCATAGCCTATTCATTAAAATTGGTGGTACAGGAAAGTCCTCCCGTGAAGACCTCCCATTCATAGTAAATTCCTGTAATAATAAGGATGATGCGCGAATCTCGGGCTGTAGTCTATGACGCTGGCGAAATCAAAATTTCCACATGCAACGCTTAGCCGTATGCAGCATGGAATTCCACAGATGAGACCTCAGAATTACTATCACCATCTGTCGGTATTCTCCTTTATGTGTTTAGATAAAAAAAACCTAAGGTATTTCGTTAACGAGATCTCTGGACTCTATGATCACTGGTCATATCCTTAGGTTAGGTTTGCGAGACATTGAGTGCAGCAGTTGTCCCGTGCGCCAAATGCCCTGTGCACCAGACGTCCAGTGGGCCCCATGTCGTTACTGATGAGTTACTGAACGAATTGTCTGTAGACGATAGGTAGTGAAACACATACAAACAAAATAATTGTAAATATATTCATTAATTAAGTAATATTAAATATTAGTTTTTAGTTGATAACGTCTGCTCACATTCATTGAATTATTTCCATTTTTTTTTCATTTATATACAAATTATTATATACATATGTATACATGTACACATATATTGGACTGTCTTGCTAATCACACGTGAATATAACATTACATCAAAGCATGCTTTGACTTTGTATACGAGGGTGATCTGTAATATAAGATTCCCATGGCGCTACAGTCCTGAAAAGCGCTGTTATGGTGGATCCCGCTATTATGTAGTGTACCTTGGTTCCCCCACTCCAAATCTCTTCCCTAGCGAGCTGCCTGCGGAGCTCAGTCTTTGCTTGTCAACCGTACGTGATGGATCTCTCCTTCGCTACGCCCGCCAGGTGTGAGTTGCGCTCTGTGATCCGTTTCCTGTCGGCGACTCTGGGTGCTTTCATTGTTTAAAGACTGAACTCCGCTGGCAGCTCGCTTGGGAAGGGATTTGGAGTGGGGGAACCAAGGTACACTACAGAATCGCGTGATCCACCATAACAGCGCTTTTCAGGACTGTAGCGCCATGGGAACTTTATAATACGGATAACCCTCGTATGTGTCGCCATATTGTTTGATTGGCAATTGTAGTTCTGTGAATCGCCACTGGATGAATTTCGGCGCCGGGTGTCTAGTCGCCAGTTGTGATCGGCCCGGGGCCTGAAAGCATAAAGCTCCGCCCGAACCGAAATTTTGTAAATTTTTCACTGATAACATTACAGAGAAAAGGGCTTTGGAGATCTAATATATAAATGTATCTCTGGTATTTTCATGGATCTAGATTTAAGGAGACGGTACATATGTAGATCTCTCTGGGAGGAGCTGGTCCTAAGTACAGGGTCCTCTTCATACTCCGGATCGTTATCAGTGAAAAATTTATTTTATATTCAGTGAAATTTTTCTAGTAACAAGGATGTTAATATTGGGTTTATATATATATATAATTATAGCCGGCAATTATGCTTGGTGGTAAAAGCATTTGTTTACCAAACAGGAGGTCGTGGGTTCTATCTCCGATGGTGATGAAAAAAAAGAAAAGATTTTCAATCAATTTATAAGCTCCAAAAATGCCCCCGGTTAATGTTAATTTGATTCCTCACCCGTAAAATTCCAGTCATAGCCTATCAATCAAAATTAGTGGCAGATGAAATTCGTCCCGTGAACACCACCCATTTATAGTGTACGCTTGTAATAATTAAATGCGTGAATGTCATGCTGTAGTTTATAACGTTGGCGGGTCAACAGTCAACATGCAGCGCTTACCAATATGTAGCATGGCAAGCATCTTAGAATCCACATTTGTGACATCTCCACCATTACATCGGTATTCTCCTGTATGTGCTTACATAAAAAAATTAAAATTAAATAAATAGGCTATGACTGGTGATTTACGGGTGAGGGATCAAATTCACGCCAACCGGGATTATTTTTAAAGCTAAGAAATCTTTTGTTTTTTAATCTCCGCCAGGGATTGAACCCAAGACCTTCTTTTCCTTCCCAAGCAAACGCGTTAACCACTGAGCTATACCCGCCGGCAAATTGAAACTTCGCTTGGTATATTTCTTCTGATATTGTGTTGTCATGTATCTTACAACTAGGAAGGAATTGCCGCAAGAGAGCAAAAAGCTGCTTTAATTTTGCTTTCCAAAAGAAATACTTATCATTTTTCATTGTTTTTTTTTAGTTTTATATATAATAAATAACTTATGTCTCGCCCCCCTCAATTTAAATGGAAATCAAAATAAAATCTCTTCACACACATATACAGGGAGCGGCAAAAAGATATGACGGTTTTTAAATCAAAACAACGACGAAAACCGTCGGATCTTTTTGCCACACCCTGTATATATATATATTTCATTTACATAATGTTTATATTATTTTTATTGTTTATATAAAAAACGATCCGAGCCTTGTGCAAAAAATTATTGAATTGCACTTTCATTCCTTTTGCAAGTTTCAATAAACATATTTTTACCTATGAAGTCTTTTCTACCGTTATTACCGCGGTCGCTGGTCTTCAGAACTTAAAGAACTAATTCCTCCTGCACCCACCCACAACCGACAAACTTGTCTTACACTTGCCGAACATCCATACACGTTTAATGTGTGTCGACCAAGAACTGGCAGTTTCCAAAGTTCCTTCTTCAATGCCACCGGTAAGCTTTAGAATGCTCTTCCAGCGTCTGTGTTTCCTCCTTCCTACAATCTGGATCTCTTCAAGAAACATAAATATACACTTGCAATCTCCTCAACCCACACACAAACTCAACACACGTTTCCCGCATGCAGCGTCCAGCCTCCCTGGCTGAGCGGTCCGGTTCCGTATATTATGTATCTTATGTATTTATCGATTCTAATTATTGTATGTTAAAAAAATTGAGAATTATTTTAAGAAGTGTATTTTCGAAAATAAGTAATTTTTCACAATACGTTGCATTTTTATTGCCCGTCTATTTACAGTGGAATCCCAAACACCAATTTTCCAATTGCTGTTATCATCATCAGCCTGTATCTGTCCACTGTTGAGCGTAAGCCTCCCGCATGAGTCTCCATCCTCTTCGATTCTCCGCCTTCTGCATCCAAGTCACTCCCGCTATTCTTATTATGTCATCAGTCCATCTTGCAGGGGGTCGGCCAATGCTCCGTTTGCCAATTCTTGGGCGCCATTCCAATACTTTACTTCCTTTGAAAAACGTAATAATGAGGTAGCACTGTAATTGAGCAGTGTTAAAACTAAAGCGTTTAACCAATGCATCCTCCCTGTATAACCTAATGGAGCAGAGACGTGGAATCTAACAGTAGGTCTTACACATAAAATAAAGGTCACCCAGCGTGCTATGGAGAGATCCATGAGAGGAGTGTCGCTAAAAGATATAATCTGAAACGAGGAAAAACGCAGAAGAACTCAAGTAGTGGAGGCTACACAACGAATAGGCACACTCAAGTGGCAATGGGCAGGATATATCTGTTGAAGAGACAACGGTCGATGGGGAAGAAAAGTATTGGACTGGCGCCCAAGAACTGGCAAACGGAGCATTGGCCGACCCCCTGCACTATGGACTTACGACAATTGAATATATCCAGCCATAATTATGAAAGTGACGTCAAGAAATCGAAAAAAATGACGTAATCATTTTATTTCAGTACACATTGTTGTGAATTGGTATAATCTTCATACAGTATTAATTTTGAAAATGTAAATACATAATTGTATGCAAACATGAAGTTGTCGCTTTCATTGGTTTTCAACCAACAGCACAGCGCACACTCCAGAAGGTGTGACAGGGGTGTGACCTTCTGGAGTGTGCGCTGTGCCCGAATAGCTGCACCCAGGAAGACCTGATGATGGCCAGAAGTAACGCCATCGACGTCGCCCACTTCTGGGCAGACAGGATCTGACCCTGTTGTTTCCGACACGATTATATATATATAACCAACAGCAAAACACAAACCTTTAAATATCTCAGAACCAATGAATCATTCGTGACTGCAAAACACACATAAAAGTTAGCAATATTCAAGAAATGTTCAATTAAAAATGCACAGTGAAAATAAATAGTTTTAATACTTTTATTTAAAAAAATATAAATTATAAAATATTACATCTAAAAGATAACACTTAATTGCCATAAATGATTATATTTTACTATTAACTTAACCCTCCAAGTCGAAATTTTGTTTTTGATCAAAAATAAATTTAACCCTTTCGCATCGGTTGTCGCGGCATATGCCGTCATTAGATTCCCCGACCGTTGACATCGGTTATGTGATATAACGTTTTGCTACTTTCTTAGAATAGTTTTTTAGGCATCATCTGATAGCCTAAAGTTTCGTTACAGGAGCGATTTTTCTGTAAACCACATGTGTCAATGCCACCACTTGTATGGAGTTGCATAATGAACGTTTGTTAAATATAATAGTTTTTTATGCATCGTCTGATAGCTAAAGGATACAAGAATCAATGTGATATATGAAAATAGGTCAGATAAGTACATTTATGCTTCAAGTACTAGTTTTAAGCAAAAAAATGCTTTGAAAAATTCACGCCGTTCTGACAGTATAATTTGTATTCCACCGAGCCGTAACGAAAGGGTGAACAAAATGTCGATGGTCACGCTAATCTTTACAGAGTCACATATTGTAAAATTGAATAATGAAAATATGAAATAATTGTTCAGAGGGGACTCCCACTGGACTTAGCAGTTGCTAACTGATTATAATCTGAATGAGCGCATCATCAAGGAGACTTAATGTCCTTCTGTGTGAGGCGGGTAAAGTACATGTGTGTCATCTTAACATTATTTTACTATTATAAAAAATAATACATCAACAGCATATAAAAATACAATTACTTAAACCTATATAAAGGTTTTACATACATATTAATTTTCTTATCTAATTAAATCACATTTTTATAAATTGGGCAGGTTTCAAGCATATTTTTTTTTAATGAACAATTATATATTATTTACAATTTAAGTATAATATTAACCCCTTGTGTGATTTGTCAGTTGGGAGGCCTTCCTTTGGAGTAATGAAATCTTCTGTTGCGATTCGCTGCCAGACCTAGAGTCTCTCATTTTCAGGGCCGGATCATGCACTGGACAGATTCTGAACCTCGCACAACACATCGAAGATGGGTTTGAGAAGAGACAAATAACGGGAGCAGCCTTTGTAGACCTAACTGCTGCCTATGACACAGTCCACCACAAAACCCTGCTGCTTAAACTACAGAATATTACCCATGATGCAACTATTACTAATGTAATAGCAACTATGCTACAGAACCGTAGATTTTATGTTGATTATGAAGGTAAGCGTAGCAGATGGCGCACGAACAAAAATGGACTGCCTCAAAGAAGCGTGTTAGCGCCCTTACTCTTCAATGTCTACACAAACGACCAGCCAATACTGAACAATACCAGGTCCTTCATCTACGCAGATGACTTGGCGCTCACAGCACAAGGGGTCTCTTTCGAGGAAGTAGAAACCCAGCTTACTAAAGCACTCACCACACTCTCTTCGTACTACCACCAAAACCGACTACAGCCAAACCCAAGCAAGACCCAAGTCTGCGCCTTTCATCTCAATAACAGACTTGCCAAGAGAAAGCTGAACATTACCTGGAACGACTTGGTGTTAGAGCACTGCGACACACCTAAATACCTAGGGGTCAAGCTGGATAGGACCCTCACTTATCAGAAACACTGTCAGTCTGTTAAGCAAAAGGTGTCCACCAGAAACAACCTACTCCGAAAAGTGGCAGGTACGAAGTGGGGAGCCCAACCAAACCTGATCCGCACAAGTGCTCTAGCTCTCTGTTTCTCTGCTGGCGAGTATGCTGCGCCAGTATGGGCGAGGTCTGCCCATACCAAGAAAGTGGATATTGCTCTGAATGAAACGTGCCGGGTGGTTACGGGGTGCCTAAAACCTACCCCAATATCAAAGCTATATCAACTCTCGGGCATTGCCCCACCAAACATACGGCGAAAAGTTACTACCAAGAAGGAGCTCACCAAAGCAACCCACGACGCACTCCACCCTATGTTTGGGTACCAAAAGATAACCACACGGCTCAAATCAAGAAGAAGTTTCCTACAGTCGACAACGGAACTGGTGATACCTGAGGCCACCCTGCGGCTGAACATGTGGAGAAACGCAACTGAGGGGAATACTTGGATCGCCCCGAAAGAGGACCTAGCCCCTAGACATGACCAAGGGTGGAATATATGGATGTCCCTTAACAGACTTCAGACCGGAGTATGCAAGACGAGGACACAAATGAGGGCCTGGCAGTTTTACAGCGGACCGACTGAATGTGACTGCGGCGTGGAGCAGACCCTGTCACACCTTGTGGAGTGTGCACTGTGCCCGAATAGCTGCACCCAGGAAGACCTGATGATGGCCAAAAGTAACGCCATCGACGTCGCCCACTTCTGGGCAGACAGGATCTGACCCTGTTGTTTCCGACACGATTATATATATATATAGGGCCGGATGTGAGAGGTTGTGTGGATCTCAGAAAGCTGCTTCGCGACTTCAGTCTGGGTGTTGGGGGTATCTGATTATACAAGCAGTGGGACGGTTGGTTGATTGCCTTACGCATTTCTTCGGCGCATATGACTTTGCGTGTCATGTTTGGTGGTGCGATACCAACCAAGGGGTATAGCTTTGAATTGGGTGTTGGTTTGAGGCAGCCTGTGACGACTCTGCACGCATCATTCAGAGCAGAATCTACTTGATAACAATGGGCTAATGGACAGCAAAAAAATATAAGAATCATATAATATTATATATAATTAAACTAGTAAGAAATGACGTCAAATGGCGCTGAGGTGTGGAATCTAACAGCAGGTCTTACACATAAAATAAAAGTCACAGCGTGCCATGGAGAGATCCATGAGAGGAGTGTCTCTAAAAGATTGAATCCGAAATAATAATATTTGAAGAAGAACTCACGTAGTGGAGGCTTCCCAACGAATAGGCACACTCAAGTGGCAATGTGAAGAGACGATGCTCGATGGGGAAGAAAAGTGTTGGAGTGGCATTCAAGATGTACTATCAACATAAACAAATAGCGGTAGTAGCCTGGATGCTGAGAGCGGAGGATCGAGAAGGATGGAGACTCATGAGTGAGGTCCGGAACTACGAGCTTGGTAAAACCCCATTTTTTTCCAAGGCAGTGTTAATGAAAGAAAAAAAATGAGGAATACTCTTAAACGAGATCATTGGTGACACAATGCTTAGTCATGAATTACTCTGTACAATGGTAAATTACAGCATTATTACTCTGACAATTATTTTGAATTAAATGGGCTTTTGGGTTTAGCCGTGTGTGGCGAATTACTTCAACCCTGAAGAAGACCCCTGCAATGGCGGTCGAAATATTAGAAATTAGTAATTCGCCACACACGGCTAAACCCAAATGCCACAATAATAGATGGGAGGAAATGAAATTATTCGTGGAATCGTGGCTTTTGAGTTGAGATGGCACTTTTTTTTGATCAAGGAAAGCTGCAAGTTCCAGATATTACGCGTGGAGTTAAAAGACTGTCTGTGAGACGGGCCAAGCGCACTGACGCTTTCATAACGAAAGGTCTGCCAACATACGGTGTTCCCATCACAAGGGCGATGATGGATGGTGCTTCAGAAGGCTAGCATCTTGCTGCGCGGCGTGTGCGCCACGTCGTCGTCCAACGTCAGCAATAGCATGAAGCTGAAGAACATAGCGCCCGCGGAGAGCATGTGCCAAATGTCGTGGTTGTCAAAGAAACTGAACATTGCACATGGACTGTTGACCTCTCTCGATTGCGCTGGAGTCAACTGAAACAACAAAAATTAACAGTTATAAAAAAAATATTTAACAATACTAACAATAAATATAAAAATTACAAAAAAAAACACGTATCGATCGAAGCACAACGCGCTACCAAAAGTTGGGCATTTGTACTGATCACACGCCGCCTTGCGGAAAAAAATGATACTAAAATATTATTATTTATTAATTGACTTGAAGTGTTTATCTTCTATACATTTTCTCTTAACATCCGACTTAGTTAAAAAGTTTTGATATCAGCTTGATAATAGCTCTTTCAGGCTGATGCCGAAAAGCCTCGAAAAACAATCATTCGTCTTTTATTTTTGTTCGCTCGCCTGACATGCACATCTAATAATGTTTGTTTAAATTATATAAAATTGCACGGCGTTTGCATACGCCATTTGATTTGTTATGACAGTTGCTCCATTTCATGTTGGGTCAACTGTAACTTTAATTTACTTTTTTGCCGTGATCGTCTCTGCGACACTGATTGTCATAGTGTTCCGGCAGTTGTCAGTCAACTCTCGTCTGGCCGGCAAAATGCCATACCGGTCAGACGAGGAAATTAAGTTTTTCAAGTTTTCAGCAAACACGCTGACGTGACTGCCTAGAACATAGCATGACTCAAACTTCATCGCCGTGATGCGTGTTTCCATTACATAATATTTACGTATTATTATATATTTATTGAGAATTTCGCAAAAAACGGTCAATCTGCTTGATCGGTTAAAAAAAACGATCAATTTTTGAGTTTTAAAATACCTCCGATTGGTGTGAATTTGATCCTTTACCCGTATATTGCCAGTCAAAGCATTTATTTATAGCTAGTGTTTAATATTGATGTATAAAATGAAACTCACGGCCCATGAAGTGCTGTTGTCAAAGAAGAAGTATAGAGCTCCTCCCCAGGTTACCAGAGACAGGGCGAGGAGCACCCACGTGTACCAGTGAGGACGTTCCCCGTAAACGAGTTTGGTACAGATGTACAGAGCCAGGTGTAGAGCCAAGTTCATGAGGAACACAAATAGGAGATGTGATGCAAAGTCCTTACTGTGGTTGTACATGCTGGAACAATCCAAATGTAGCGTTAGGTTTTTCTTTATTTTTTTGTTCATTTTTTTTTTCACTTAAAAATATATAGTTGCGTGTTGTACCTTGCAAGTTACACTTAAAGGTTAGATTATAAGTCTGAGAAATAGTTGAAGAACGTAGGAGCCTATTCCATGTCAGCCTCGTTAACCACGCACGTAGCCCCGACGATTTTCTTCATGAAGTTTAACAACAAGTTACCGTCAGAACTAAGTAGCAGCAATTCAGGAAAATCCTTCCAAGCAATGGTAGAGACTCCCAGGCGACAACACAGAATGCGTCTCCTGTTCTCATGGATGATGCTCTCCATGAGAGAGTGTCTCACCGTCTGTTGCATGCCTGGATCACATGGACATGCGTCGCTTGAAGAGAAGCCAAATCTTTTTAGGAATTATCTGAAAATTCCGTGTCCGGTAAACGCTTGCGTGAGATGAAAGTCTAAGGAGTTAGTCTTTTTCCACGTCAATAAGTGTTCGATGCATGGAAAGAAAGAGTTGTTTATTCCTCCGGAAGTTGATTCTTCATATTTCTATGTTCCAAGCAGTTAGCGAATCATGCATTGACTTGTTCAAGGCGTAGCAGAGAGGAAAACACTCGTAATGGGGTGTTGTGCTTAGTTTCCCCCCATTTTGACCAGTTCGTCCGCTTTTTCGTTAACCAGTGTGTCGTTGTGTGCACGAAGCCAAATAAACTTGACAGCTATACCTATATTTCCAAGAAACTGTACGCTATTTTGTGCATTCACAGCTAGGGGGTTCAGGATAGCGTTAGGTTAGGTTACTTAATTCTCTCGTTACTATGCTAAAAACATCCGAGAGCTCCGATGATATGTATTTTCTACACCATATGAAAATGTCACTTAAAAACCGGAAAAATGTGAATATTTATAAATGTTGCTTTGATTGACTATGGCCGAAGATGAAATGTAACAATCTTTGTAATGTAAGTATCTGAAAATAAGAAAAACATCTCAATTGGACGCTACAGCTGGCGCCCATAAATTCAGCGCGCATGTTGACACGTGCGCAGTCGAGTTTATACTTCGTTTCAACAAGTTTGTCTCGTCTGCGCCGCCACTCGCGCACATGCATGACACGGGCGCGTGATTCCATCTCTTTTTTCGTTACCCAGTGTGCCACAGTGTGCACGAAGCCAAATAAATGTGAAAGCTAGAGTTATGTTCTCAATAAATTGTCCAGGTTAGGTTAGAATAGGAAAGGTAAGCCGTGCTCGTAGCCATCCATTGTTTTTGATCCCAGTCGAGGCTTGTGGAGCTTCAAGCAATCAATTTGGTTCAACGGCAATGTCGCTCCTAAATGGCCTACCAGCACACCTCGATCCTTTTATTACATCCTTTTCCTCTTTTGTCGATGGTATTGTTCTCCTTGATCTCTGTGATCTTTGACACGTGTCATCTTCTGATTCTTTTGTGTAATTTTTTTTTTTTTTGTATATTTTTTCTGAATATTTGTAAAATTGGAATTTCGATTTTGTAAAATAAATAAATAAATAAATAAGTAAGTTAAATATATTATATTAGGTTATGTTAGATTAGTAAATATTATAATAGGTTAGATTATATTCTAGGTTGCGTTAGGGGAGATTAGGTTCTTTCGAGAGATAGCTCTTTCGGCATCAGCCTGAAAGAGCTATCTTCTTCGTAGTATCAATCCGGTGTATTGGTTTGCAGCAACAGAATCTTGCATCTCGATCTGCACTCTTCTCGATCCTCTGCAACCATCTTTAGCTCATCATAAGAGCTGCAACTCATGTCCTTTAACACTTGCTGCAAATACTTCCTTCTGCAGTTTCTCCCCTCAATCACCCCCTCCACAATGTCGTGAAGAAGAATATCGTAGCGCATGATGTGACCAATCCATCGGGCTCGCCTCTCTGAGATGGTTCTTACTGATTATTTATTAGGTTAGGTTATAAATATTATAGATTTGGGTAGGTAAGATTATATTATATTGGGTTAGGTTAGGTTAGATTATATTACATTGGGTTAGGTTAGATTATATTACATTAGGTTAGTTTAGGTTGAATCTTACCCGTAAGCAGCTAAACCCCAGTTGCACAGATTCCCCAGCACGACAAGCACGAGTCTGCTCTTGGACTCAGGCTTACAGTTAGCAGCCGAACATTTCTTCCAGCCTCCGCAGCAAGACACCCCTGCAACACCCACGCCTCCATATGTGTAAACACACCAGAAGAGTACATCAACGTTACACTACAGCATTCCAACAACATCCTTGAAGTATCAATCTCGAATAACGTCAAATATTACGAGTCAATTAAGTCTCCTGGATTGAAAACTTCTTGAGTGATCGAAGCATCATCACTGTCGTAGATGGTTTTTCTTATTCCTGCCATAAAATCAACTCGGGAGTCCACAGGGCTCTGTGCTGTCGCCCACTCTTTTCCTTCTGCATGTGAATGATTTGCTTCAATGCGCAAACATTCACTGTTATGCCGACGACAGCACTGTCCATGAGAGTATAATCTTCCATAAGCCTCCGAAACATTCGGAACTATCTGCTGCTAGGGAATCTCTGGTGGAGAAGATGAACATGTCTCTTGAAAGGGTTTCACGATGGGGCGACCTCAACCTCGTCAGTTTCAACATTTCCAAAACCCAATCATGCACTTTCTCCGCCAAGAAGACTGCTATGGATCCTGTATCTTTCAACAGTTGTTCTCTTCAAAAAGCAAGCTCCATCAACATGCTTGGATTATCAACCCGAATAATGTCAAATATTACGAGTCAATCAAGTATAAAGCCGGTCTCGCTTCCAAAAAAACCAGGTGTTTTATATAGATCACTGAGGTATTTCAACGATAAACAACTTGTTCTTCTATATAAAGGACAAATTCGACCTATCCTTGAATACAACAGTCACTTATGTGTTGAGACACAAAATACCTTCTAACCTTAATTGACTCAGTTCAAAGAAGAGTAATTCGTTTGATAAACAATGACACTCTTACGTCTAACCTGCAATCAATGGAACACAGGCACAAGTTTTTTTTTTGTAAAATTCAATTCACATAAAATATACATCATTATTGGACTTACCGAATTTCCAGTCACCGAGATAGTAGATTTGCAGAGTCAGAACGAAGCAAGTCCCAACGTGAAGGACCGTGAAGAAAATCCAGAAGCCAAACACCGGGTAGAAGACACCAATCATCGCTGGAAATTACAACGTTCAGTATCAAAAAACCACGTTAAACTTATAAAAGTATATTCGTATGTGAGCAGTGCTGGTTTTAGGGGGTGGCGAAGTGGGTCGGTGCCCCAGGGCGTCTAATAAGTTAGGGGCGTCGAGGGCAATCAATCTTGCTTTGATGTTTTTAAGCACACAATATGGGGCGCCCGAAAAAAATGTCCTAGGGCACCGTATGGTCTAAAGCTGGTACTGTATTTGAGTCTATGAAATGGCAACCTGTTGACCAACCCTAGTTGCCCCTGTGGCGCTCCCTTCCAGACTTCAGAGCACATTCTCTGGGTCTGTCAGTTCCTCTTGTTAGAAAGAGGAGTCTCTTTCGATGCAGTTCAAGGGAATCGTCTCGGCACTATTTACCGCATTTACCATTTTCGCTCGTACTTTCGGTGAAAGAATCTATCTTTTATCTCCATCTCTTTACAATCCGTGAATGCGATTCTAATCTCTTTCACGGGTTCTCTCTTTTAGTGCAGTGGCCACAATTGTTCAGAGGGGACTCCCACTGGACTTATCAGTTCCTAACTGATCATAATCTGAATGATCGCATCATCAAGGAGACTTGACTGTCCTCCGGTGTGATGCGGGTGTGAGGCGGGTAAAGGCCAGGTATTGGATATTTGCTTTACCTATAAAAACAGCTGCTGCCAGTACTCCAAACGTCGAATGTGCTCTCGCGCTGATGTCAGGATGTCTGGTTTGGTAGATCTTCACCATACTGATCACCGCCATGACGTACATAAACGATGTATCTGAAATAAAAACAGTATATATTTGTCGGTGGGTTTGGCTTAGTGTTGAAATCGTTTGCTTAACGAACCGAAGATCGTGAATTCTATCACTAACGAAGAAAAAAAAGTATTTTTAGCGATTTCTAAGCTCAATAAATACCCTCGTTTTGGTGAGAGTTTGATTCCTCATCTGTAAAATGAGGATGCAGGAGCAGGTCGCAAGACAAACAAATTCACGTTTATTTCCAATACAAGACTTCGGTTTCTCCGCCCGACCGTAACATGTTGTATCGTGGGCATCGGTCGGACGGAGACTATCCGCGAACACGGGCTGACAGACTGGCACAGTAACAGTCAGCGCCCCAAAGATTATCGCGGCTAAATATGAAACTAAAGTTGACAGTTGTACCAACATGATATGGAACAATTGTTAAAACAAATAAAATGGCGCATGCAAACGTCGTGTCTACTTGTACTTATATGTAAAATGAAGACTAACATTATTAGATGTGCATGTCAGGCGAGCGAACAAAAATCATTTATCGAAGCTTTCCGGCATCAGCCTGAAAGAGTTATCTTCTTCGTAGTATCATTCCGGTGGATTGGTTTACAGCAACAAAATATTGCATCTCAATCTCCACTCCTCTCGATCCTCTGCAGTCCTCTTCAACTCAGCATAAGAGCTACAACTCATATCCTCGAACACTTCCTGCAAATACTCCCGCCTAGGGTGCCCTCTGGAGTTTCTACCCTATACCATACCTTCCACAATGTCGTGAAGAAGACCATCGAGAACCTCATTGTTCGTGACGTGATCTCTCCAGGAAATTCCGAGAATTCTTCTGTATGACCACATCTCAAAAGCCTCTAGCCTTTTCTTATCACTTTCAGATAAGCACCATGTCTCACAGCCGTACATCAAGATGCTCCAAACAAATGTTTTGGCAAGTTGCTTGCGGAGCTTTAAATTAAGAGCTATAACGAGTTGATATCACTATGCTTAACTGTTAAGTGCATATTACTAGTATATATATATATATATATATACATATTTATAAGCTTACCAAATTGAAAGTTGGTTTGGTTCGGGCATACGTGATAGGATCCTGATAGTACTCCCTCCATAATGAGAGACACACCCATAGCGTAGTACAGCCCATAGTGTTGAGGTATGCCAAAATGCTGAAAATAGATATAAAAAATTAAGAAACGTCTTGGAAAACGACGTCAAGAAACAGACATGTCAAATTACAATAAAAGCTGACATAATTGTGGGGTAGAAATTTTTGTTGAATATATTCTTCAAACATTAAACATCCTCCTCTCTCGAGGAAAGAAAGCAACTTCACGTCGCTAGGATATTTATCACATCGCGAAGAGACGGATTGAGGAGCAGATGAACAACAAAGACTTTTTCAGAAGCACATTGACACACATTGAATAACAAGATTGAAATTGACAAACTTTGTTATTCGGCTCGGGCCACGAAAATCAACGATCTGCCTCCGTTGACGGCCGAGCCGAACTGAACTCACGGCGCGCTTCAAAACACCGCAGCGCCTTTTTATCACCTGTCGGTCCTTTGACGAATTATCTTCTGTCAAAACAACCAAAATGGCGACACATACATGTCCAACAAGCGAACAGAAATAAGTTACGATAGTGGTTTATCGGGATATCGAGGTTTTCGGTACCAGTCAGCAAGGGCTATATCATGCTGATGTCAGGTTATGTGAAAAAAATATGACTTACTGCTTCAAACATTTTGTCTTTGTGCTTTCTCTGCCTGACCCTCACGAAAAATACAAAGAGAAGTCCCAGCAGTATGTAGCCGAGGTTAGAGTAAACGTGGTTGAAGTCAGACAGTCCCCCCAGGTGATGGGCACACAGGAAGTTGTAGTAGCAGAGATCCTGGTTGCCAGATTGGTTAAGGAGCTATGGAGAAACATAACACATTAGTTGTAATAAGTAAAAATGAATGACAAAGCATATTTGTTCCGGGACCGATGTCTCGGTCTCGAAATGACGACGTCAGCTAATTAGTAACGCCGGAGTACCACGGATTCCAGCACTAAGAAAACGTCCAAAGAATGGACTTGATACTGATTTATTTGATCATTTATCTCTGTTTCTTATACATGAGTGTATTACATGAGTCGGTGTTATAATATTTTATAAAATGAATTAACATCCTCCTCTCTACGGGAGAAACGACTTCACGTCTCCGAGATGGTTATCGGATTGCGTAGTGGAAGTATGAGGAGCAGATTAACAACACAAAGTCTTTTTCCGAAGCACATTGACATATATATTTGGATAACTTTACAAACTTCTGGCCCGGACCTACTCATAGCAGTCAGACCGGGCCAACAACAATGCGATCTCGCCGCCGTCGGCACACGACTGACTCGGGACCGAGCGCCGTGTTCCTCATGATCTGATATTTTTGTGTGTTAAGGAACACTTGTAAAGGTACTATAATTGACTTATTTGATTATTACCAAGGCAGAATTTTGTTATTCCAATTTAACCAATAATATTTTATAGACTTTTGTATGTACATTTCAAATAATTATGTTAAAATAACAAATAAACGTTCTGAACAGTATAAGTAGCAAAAAGTAATGTCTAGGTACGGTTGAAGTAATTGTATTTATTTCAGATAGTCTTTTAAGGCGATGGAGGATTTTAAGGAAACGACAAGCTTTCTCATCGATTTAATGTATTCATGGAGATTAAATACTGATATTCTCCTCTTCTATTTTGGACATCGATTAACTGGGGGAAGGATGCAGGATCAGGTTCACAATACAAACACTTGTTTCTGTTTCACATATTATTCGTTTATTTATCAACAACGTCGCCCATTATAGGGACGCCCTTAGACGCTCCTATACCGATGGCGGGCGCGTTGCGACTGACTGCCCGCTCTGACATTTCGGCGGTAACAACCGCCAAGATTACAGTTGTACGAACTGGCAATGGGCCAACTGTCATTGCAATTATTTTGGCGTATGCAAACACCGCTTAACATTATATATAAATTAAACTAACATTCGATGTAGATGTCAGGCAAGCGAACAAAAATAAGAGAAAAAAGATCGTTTGTCGAGGCTTCACGGCATCGGCCTTAAGGAGCTATATCAAGCTGATAACAATACTTACTCTCTGATAGGCGATGACAAGCTGCACGACAGGCAATCCATAGAACACAGCAACGGTTACCAAATGCCACAGATACAAGTTGGCATAATGAGTGAGAGTCTTTGGTCCTCTTGTGCAAAGATCTTTAACCATAGGAGCAGTGCTCTTTGGCGGTAATGATCCTCCTTCTGGAGTCTCGGTGTAGAGGCTGGTAACTTGGCTGGAATTGCCACTGTCCACTGTGGTGATGGTCTCTGGGCTGTTGCAATATGCATCGTTGATTGGTGAGTTTTCAGATTCTGGAATTAGAGTCACATCCTCCTTAATCACAGGTGACGCCGGGATCGTCATGGAGTCACCTCGCTCTCGACTCAGTGTGCCGAGCAAATGCTCATGGGTCAGCGCTGAGTAAATACGTGAACATGGTTACAAAAATCCCAGATTTTTTTTTAAGATGACATTTCCTATTAACATCCTCCTATCTCAAAAAGGGGAGTTAATACGTCACGTGAGGGCAGAATGAGGAGCAGGTCAGCAGACAAAGACTTTGTTTTAGAAGCACAGTGATTATATTTTACGTTAAAACATTACAGCTTCCGACCGCGCGGGATAACATGCCGCGCGGCCGCAATGCTAACTTGTCTCGCTAAAGGGTGGGGACCGACTGGCGATCTCCGCGCTGTCTCTACTCTCGATCACGCCACAAGTGGTGGTATTTTTAACTAACACATCCGTTAGCAAGTTAGGAACCGTCCAAAATGACAACGCGGCGCACCTAAATGCACGACAAGCGACCACAAATAAGAGACGAAAGATTGTATATCCAGGCTTTTGGTAACAGTCAGCAAGGACTTCATCATGCTGATGTCACTATGAATTTTTGTGTTTATATAAACTGTTGTATTACAATTTCAACTTACCACATTGTAATCTTTCTGTTACGTCAACTTCACTCATAGACAGTGGTCTGTGACTGACGCAGAACAGCCCGAGAGTTGCCACAAACGCGAACAGCAGAATAGTCACCAAGAACCCAAGTGTTCCAAGCCAGTAGCTGTCGGCGCTGACCCCCGGTCTGATGTGGAGAAGAACGTGCTTGTCTCTGCCAATGTTGCTCGGTCTATAACTGGGTCTTCCCCACTGGAAGAAGCCATCGCCTGAGACGTTGGCAGGCA
The DNA here is from genome assembly GCA_022606575.1 of Glossosoma conforme. NCBI lineage: Eukaryota > Metazoa > Arthropoda > Insecta > Trichoptera > Glossosomatidae > Glossosoma > Glossosoma conforme. Next base: position 232,483 of record JAGTXR010000339.1, read on the forward strand.
AGCCGGTACAATCTTCATTGGTGGATTTGACGACCAATACGACGTAGAAACCGTAGGGGAAACGATCTTGCTGTAAACACATCAGTTAAAAAACCAATAATAATGATTATCCTTTAAACGCCCAGTGGTTTCCTTAAGGGAGCGCAGATTTGCGTCGTTCAATGCCCTACAGTCCCATACAGGAGTGCTTATGGTTCATTTCACAATCGGGTTACATTCATTTGTAATAATAGTATTAATTAATTGACCAACACTCACTGGGGAGCCCAACCCTCCCTTCTTTGTACTTCAGCTTTAGCACTTTGTTTCTCAGCCGGAGAATATGCGGCACCAGTGTGGGGTCGATCAACCCATTGTAATCAAGTGGATACTGCCCTGAATGATGCATGCAGAGCCGTCACAGACTGCCTCAAACCAACATCCATTTCAAAACTATACCCCTTGGCTGGTATCGCACCACTAAACATAAGACGCAAAGTCATATGCGCCGAAGAAATGCGTAAGGCAATCAACCAACCGTCCCACTGCTTGTATAATCAGATACCCCCAACACCAAGATTGAAGTCGCGAAGCTGCTTTCTGAGATCCACACAACCTCTCACATCTGGCCTTGAAAATGAGAGACTCCAGCTCTGGCAACAAATCGCATCAGATAATTTCATTACTCCAAAAGAAGGCCTCCCAACTGGCAAGTACCTTGACTGGTGGACCTGGAAATCCCTGAACAGATTAAGAACCGCAGAAAGGTTAAATATCGTTTTTTTGGGGCCTGAGGCCACTCGAACCTGCGCTCCTTGGGAGCACTTACCGAGGCATTGATTTCAGATCACTTTCTCGTTATACAAGTAATGATCTTTGGTGAGCAACACCAAACGTGGGTGTAAGTTATAGTTCAGACGTTTGGACTTTTTAGATTCCGTAGCGATGAGGTGGACATATCATAAGATATCTCAAAGGAAAGCCTTCCAACTGGGAAGTACCTTGTCTGGCGGACGTGGAATTATCTGAACAGATTAAGAACTGGAGCCAGAAGAACAAAGGACAAACTCTCGCGGTGGGGAGTGCTTCAGTAGAGAGAGTCACTGCAGTGTGACTGTGGAGACCTGCAGACCACCTCACACCTAAGATCTTGCTCCATGTGTCCGACTAGCTGCACATTAAGACCTTATTCTGTGCAGCACGCGAGACCATGTGTTGGCCAAGCGACAGTTCATTCAGTAAAAGCATTATAATCTTACCGAAACTGTTATTCCACCTCTTCTGCTGATGGTTGCGTAATAGCCCTCGTACAAAATCTCACGTTCACTGTCGAAAACAGGACACTGGAAATATATTAAGCATTACGTGAGACTCACTGTTGGAGGGGCACTGGATGTTCCTTCACGTGGCCATCCAGAGGGGATCCGGTGCTCCACTCACTGAGCAGTACAATAATAATAATGTGGTGTATGTGTACATGCCGATTTATATTTTCTTTCTTAAAAAAAAATAACTACTAAAAAATATATCTATCACGAATAGCTGAACGAATGTTCCAAATTTGAAATTGTTCTTCCAGCAGTAGGTAATATATTGAAAACGTGGAAAATATCGTATGCCTACTAACAAAAATACCCACCGAAAAATATACCTATCACGAACAGTACTAATGTTCCAAATTTGAAATTTTTCTTCCAGCTTTATAATTGAATTTTATTTCTTGTATTGAGCAACTAAGTATTATAAACACGCTTTAAATAATCAGTCGTATATACGAGGGTTATCCGTAAAATAAGGTTCCCATGGCGCTACAGTCCTGAAAAGCGCTGTTATGGTGGATCCCATGATTCTGTAGTGTACCTTGGTTCCCTCGCTCCAAATCCCTTCCTAGCGAGCTGCCTGTGGAGCTCAGTGTTGGCTTGGCTTAATATTAACACCCACCCTACAGATTGGACTTAGTCCCAAGTGACTACCATCTCTTCCCTAACATGAAGAAGCACCTGGGTGGAACGCATTTCGGCGACAGAAAAGAGCTGGAAGAAGCGGTTCTCAGGTATCTGCGGGGCATTCAAAAGCTCGTATACCGCATGCAAAAATGCATTGACCTCAGTGGCGACTGTGTAGAAAAATAGTTAAAAGTCTGAACTTTCCAAAAATGTACGCACTCATGGAATTAAACATGTTTTACACTGTGAACAATCACTGGGAATCTTTTTTTGCGGATAACGCTCGTACTAGAACATATTTAAAATCACGCAATATATAAAAGAAACTCACCGAAGTGTTTTGTATAGAGATCAACATACAAGTATCGACATCAGAGTTAAGTCTTATCAGCACATTTCTCATGCTTTCGTTCAATTTCTTTTGCGATTGCAGCGCTTCCTTTGCCTTTCTCCAAAAGGACTTTTTCTCGACATCTTTTTCCTCCACTTCATATGAATTTCTATCCATGTTTCTGTTCCTCCATCTCGAATTTTCAACATCTAATCTCTCTATCTCCAGCATCTCTTTATCGTTGATCTCTTCGTACTTTGGAACAGATGTCATGGCTCCGTATTCGAAGGAATAAAAGTATATTTGAGGATGCGACGGTGTGATTGTTATGTTCCTTTCTGTGTGAAGGGTCAGATAAAAGTCTTCTACACGTTCTATCAAAATGTTGGCCGTCACGTTGGCCATACTTGATGTGTAAATGTTGATTATCGGATGGTTCTGCACGTCGTTTTTGGTACCTGCAAAAATAATTAAAAAAAATCAATTTCAATTTATTTTTCTTTTAGGAACATTACAAATAACTTTAATATTTAATTCATTTCTAAAACATGATAAAATAACAATTTATAAATAACACAATAATAATACAATCATTTAAAAAGTCCCGGAGCCCGCTGAACAGAAGACTCCACGAAATTACTTTGATGAATAAATTCGTGGAGCTCATGTCGAAACTGGGCTTCTCTCAAGTGGAATATATCAATATTCGAGGCGATATCGTTGAACAGTCTGATCACTCTCCCAAGAGGCATAGTCCCTGGCAGGTTAGTATTACCTCTAGGAAGAACAAACAATCTGTGCCTCCTTATCCTTAAATAATTGTCAGGGACAAACAAACCAATTTCAAACAAAATATCAGGATTTCTGAACACGCCGCGCACTAGGCGAAAGAAATGCATACTCAAGCACACATCTCTTCTAGTTCTCAACTCATTGTATCCCAACATACCCCGTATGTTGGGATACAATGATTTGACGGCGGTTATAGCTCAATGGTTAAAGCGTTTGCTTGGCAAGCCGAAGGTCGTGGGTTTGATCCCCGACGGAGATTAAAAAAAAAACGATTTCTGAGCTCTAAAATACCCCTGGTTGGTGTAAATTTGATCCCTCGCCCGTAAAATGCCAGTCATAGCCTATTAATCAAAAATTGGTCGTAGACGAAAGTCGTCCCGTGAAGAGACTACCCATTCATATTAAATTCCTGTTATAATAGAGGATGGTGCGTGAATCTCGGGCTGTAGTCTATGACGTTGGCGGATCAACACTTCACATACAGCGCTATACGCAGCACGGTAAGTGTCATAGAATTCCACATATGAGACTTAAGAATCGCAATCACCATCTGTCGGTATTCTCATGTGTGTGCTTACATAAAAATATATAAAATGTAAGAAATATTATACATCCTGTCCCATATTCGTTCATCATCAGCCTTTGTCAACACAGTGTTGAACATAGGGCTCCCGCATGAGTCTTCATCCTTATCGATCCTCTACCTTCCGCATCCAGGATATTCCCGCTATTCCGCTGATGTCGTCAGTCCATAATGATCTATCAACAATCTATTTGCTAGTTAGTGTACGCTATTCCAACACTTTTCTTCCCCATCGACCGTCTTGAGTGTGCCTATTCTTTGCGTAGCCTACTTGAGTTCTTTTTCGAATATTTTTATTTCGAATTCGATCTTTTAGAGAAACTCCAAGCATGGATCTCTCCATTGCACGCTGGGTAACCTTTATTTTATGTGTAAGACCTGCTGTTAGATTCCACACCTCAGCACCATAAATTAATACAGGGAGGACGCATTAGTTTTAAAACATTGCGGAATTTTCGCTTTAAAAACGTACTTTAGTTATTTAAATGCTGCCCATCCCAGTTGTATACGCCTGTCGATTTCTTTGAAAAGTTATTTCGTCGTAGTTGTATTACTTGTCCCAGCTAGATATAGTCATTTACAACCTCTATTTGTGTCCCTCCAATGAAATTGGGTCAAAAGTTTAGGAAATATGACTATTTATCATGGCTTTAGTTTTAGCCATGTTCATTTTCAGACCAATTTTTTTCGACGTTTCATTGACGTCGTAGAGCATGTCTTGGAGCTTGTCGTGTGATTCGGCTATTAGCACTATGTCATCTGCAAATCGGAGGTGAGAAATACTAATTGAGTTATCTTTCGAATATTATTATTTCGGATTCTATTTTTTAGAGACACTCCTCTCGTGTATCTCTCCATAGCACTTTGTGTGACCTTTATTTTATGTGTAAGACCTGCTGTTAGATTCCACGTCTCTGCGCCGTAAGTCAACACAGAGAGGATGCATTGGGTAAACGGCTTAGTTTAAAAGACATTGCGGAATTTTCGCTTTAAGAAATTACTAGAGTTTTTCATATATTTGACGTCATTTCTTCGTATTATATTTATGATCATTATTATATGTGTCATGATCGTCATTTTGGCAAACCAAGTATCAATTTGTTGCATTATTTTTGATAAGATTACTATCAGTGATTGGGTTTCAAGTAGTCTTACAAATCAATCATAGGTTCCACAAGCGTATATTGAATATTTATTTACGAGTATTATATCCGGCTAGCTTAACTTTAAGTTGACTCATACCTGTACATTTAAAAAAATCAAATATACCTGTAAATATATACTATATTAATTATATATATATCTATATATATAAAAATTAATGTCTGTCTGTCCGTCTGTCCGTCCTTTATGCATTCCTACACCATTAATCCGATTGCGATAAAACTTTGTCGAATTATTGCTTAGACTAGCGGGAAGAAGATAGGATACTCAAAATTTGAATTGATTACAAAAATTAATTGAATATTCACGTAAAACATGTTTTCATACAAGACTATTGCAATACAGAACTGCCATTTTGGTCAAATTTAGGTAAGAAAATTAACATTATCATTATTATGTTAGTATTTGTATAGCGCTCTTTTATGACCGAATGATCATTCCAAAAGCGCTAAAAGAAAAACATAACCTTAGTTTAAAATATAACCTAAACTTTTAATTGGCTTCGGCGTTGCCTCAAGTCTGACTTATCCAATCGAAATGCGAGAGGCTCCTGACGAGGCGCTTCCATAAGCTCGCGGTTTCTTTTTTTTGAATGGCGTTGCATCGCATGCCGGGTACACGCTAGTATTAAATAAATCAAAGAATAAAACAAGTAGAACATTGCTTAAGACCACTGAGTTGAGATTTAGTGGTTTTGTACAAAGTTTTACTTGTTTTATTCTTTAAATATGACGAACCACAAAGTTACTGCGTTCTACAGTATGTATTTTTTTTTCAATTTATTTTTTTCTTTTAGAAACATTACAAATAACTTTAATATTTAATTCATTTCTAAAACAGGATACAGGACAAATAACAATTTATAAATAACACAATAATAATACAATCATTTAAAAAGTCCCGGAGCCCGCTAAACAGAAGACTCCGCGAAATTACTTTGATGAATAAATTCGTGGAGCTCATGTCGAAACTGGGCTTCTCTCAAGTGGAATATATCAATATTCGAGGCGATATCGTTGAACAGTCTGATCACTCTCCCAAGAGGCATAGTCCCTGGCAGGTTAGTATTACCTCTAGGAAGAACAAACAATCTGTGCCTCCTTATCCTTGTGTGGCAACTTGTTTTTTGGATGTATTTAATTCAATTAATGGGCAATAATTATTTAGCAAACGGTAAGTAATGAATAACTAAAAATGTAAGTTAAAAATAATCATTTGGCAGTGGAAAAACAATAAATTGGCAGGAAATAATTCATGAATGGTAATTCATAATAGGTAAGGTTAGGTTTCCATTTTATGGGTTAGTTATTCATTCATTTCAATTTATTTAGTCTGTTGCTGTTTAATGTTACTTACTGCCAAACAGAATACGGCAGTCACCTTTGGATTGGAGCCCCAAAATACCTTCTAAACTTAATTGACTCAGTTCAAAGAAGAGCAATTCGTTTGATAAACAATGACACCCTTACGTCTAATCTACAATCAATGGAACACAGGCGTAAGATTGGTTCTCTTAGTCTTTTCTACCGTTATTACCACGGTCGCTGCTCTTCGGAACTTAAAGAACTAATTCCTCCTGCACCCACTCACAGCCGACAAACTCGTCTTACACTTGCCGAACATCCATACACGGTTAATATATGTCGACCAAGAACTGGCAGCTTCCAAAGTTCCTTCCTTAATGCCACCGGTAAGCTATGGAATGCTCTTCCAGCGTCTGTGTTTCCTCCTTCCTACAATCTGGATCTCTTCAAGAAACAGATAAATATACACTTGCAATCTCCACAACACACGTTTCCCGCATGCAGCGTCCAGCCTCCCTGGCTGAGCGTCATAGAGTGCACTGGTCTTGACCGGTTGTGCTCTCCTGCATGCGTTTACATAAAAAAAAAAAAATGATTTAACTTACTGCCATTACCATGAACACGCTTAACGCCACGTAACGTTTTTAATGCATTCGACTCAGAGGCGCCATATAGGTCACATTCTGGCCGGCGGTCACAGCTCATTGGTAAAACGTTTGCTTTGCAAGCCAAAGGTCGTGGGTTCGATCGCCGACGGAGATTTAAAGAAAAAAAAGGATTTTTAATCGATTTCTGAGCTCTAAAATACCCCGGCTGGTGTGAATTTGATCCAACACCCGTAAAATGTCAGTCATAGCCTATTAATTAAAATTGGTGGTAGACGAAAGTCGTCCCGTGAAGACCACCCATTCATAGTAAATTCCTGTAATAATAAAGGACGATGCGCGAATCTCGGGCTGTAGTCTATGACGTTGGCGGATCAACACTCCACATGCAGCGTTTAGCCATATTACACCATGGTAAGCGTCATAGAATTCCACAGATGAGACTTCAGAATTACTATCACCATCTGTCGGTATTCTCCTGTATGTGTTTACATAAATAAAAAAAAAACATTCAATGCTAAAATTTTATTGAAATGTAACCGCTGGCGTACAGGGACTGTTTGTTCGAAAAAAAAACGTAGGTCACCGGTAATCTACGTGGCGCCCTTTTCAACAACAGCGTAGGTCACCGGTGACCTACGTGGCGTGGAACGTGTTATTTGGTGGACAAAAAAAATAGAGGCCGTTGATTTATTGATTCTTTATTCGTTATTATATGTTATGTATACATATACATGTATAGTATTATTATACTCGTTTAGAAACCGCTGGTTTGCGATAATCCTAACAGGAACTAGCTGAGTAAGCAAATTTCGATAAAATACTTGTGTTACAGCGAATATTTTTCCTGGTACTCGTTAAGTCATGAGTGCTACACTTGCAGATAACGAGATATTTTTGAATTTATGTATAAAAATTATATAACATAGAAAAAAACGTATATATATATATAGGGTCCGCCAAATAACTTTTTTTTTTTTGAAAATGGGGCGCAAAACATCGAGTGTAGCTTCGGCTGTGTGGCACGTAGCGCCGTCTTGTTGAAACCAAATGTTACCAATATCCTCCTTTTCAATTTTTGTGAACAAAAATGGCCCGATAACGATCGCCATTATATAAATATACATACATATATAATATATAACTAATTCCTCCTGCACCCACCCACAGCCGACAAACGCGTCTTACACTTGCCGAACATATATATATATATATATATATATAAGGTTAATGTATGTCGACCAAGAACTGGCAAGAGTTAGCTTAAAACTATAACAAGCGTTAATTCAAATGCCCTTGAGGCTAACTGACAGCTAGGTAGAGCGGTCCTAAGAGGGACAGAGTCAAACCTCGACCAACTTTGTTTGATAAACAATTACACTCTTACGTCTAACCTGCAATCAATGGAACACAGGCGTAAGATTGGTTCACTTAGTCTTTTCTACCGTTATTACCACGGTCGCTGCTCTTCGGAACTTAAAGAACTAATTCCTCCTACACCCACCCACAACCGACAAACTCGTCTTACACTTGCCGAAAATACATACACTGTTAATGTGTGCCGACCATGAACTGGCAGTTTCCAAAGTTCCGTCTTTAATGCCGCCAGTAAGGTTTGGAATGCTCTTCCAGCGTTTGTGTTTCCTCCTTCCTACAATCTGGATCTCTTCAAGAAACATACAAATATGCATTTGCAATCTCCCCAGCTCACACGCATACACGATCCAGCCTCCCTGGCTGAGCGACATAGAGCGCACTGGTCTTGACCGGATGTGCATGCGATTACATAAAAAAAAAACCTAACCTACCCTAAAGTATTTTATCTTATGGATCCCTGAACTCTACGATCACTGGAAAAATCTTTAGGTAAGAATTTTTTCCGGAACCATGAAATATCGCGTACAAAAGGATAGCGGTTTTTTGAATTCGGATTTTAAATATTTTTTTAAATTTATTTTTTAATTGTGATCACGTTTTTCGAGCGAAATTCAATATAGAAGAATAATATTATACATATATATACCTGTTGGCGATGAAGTTTGTGTCAGGAAGTAGTTTTTTGTGGGACACAGTGTTCTGGAAATGCTGTGAAAGGCACTGCCTCCTATAACGAACGGAAGCTGCCATATCGAAGAACCTAAAAAGGGACATATATACTTCATAAATTTCTTGAAATAATAATAAGGATGATGCGTGAATATCAGGCTCAAGTCTATGACGCTGGCGGATCAACACTCCACATGCAGCACTCAGCCAATATGCATCATGGTGAGCGTCATAGAATTCCACAGATGAGACTTCAGAATTACTATCACCATCTGTCGGTTTTCTCCTGTATGTGCTTACATAAAAAAAATCTTAGTATAGCGTCTACTCGTATATTCGGATTGTCGATCAAATCACTTGATGGAATACTTTTGTAATTTTATATTAATTTTAATTGAAAAATCAACGAATTAAAAATATTTTGATTTCAAATTTATTTTTAAGTGATTTTCGGACTCCCTGGAGTCCATCTTCAATTACACATACAAATAAAATAATAAAATGAATATGAAATTATAATTATGCAGTTTCACCAAGTATTGTACAGTTGAAAACCTTAAGCTTTTTAAAGCCTTCTGTGTAAAATCTTTCTACACGTGCGGCCTGTGGGCTGGCTATACTCAGAAGGTCTACAGTGCACTCCGGGGCCAGTATAACAACGTCTGCCGCGATACTGCAATGCCTCAGGCATGTTGACGGAGGCGCGAGTGGATGGCTTCCATGCCATAACAAGCAAGCGTTGCGCTTCTCTATGGGCGTACGTTCACAGCAGTCCCAACGCAATGGTCGCTGTGTGGGCGGATAGGTTGGACAAACCGTTGTAGGGGCACTAGATGCGCCTTCACGTGGCCATCCAGAGGGTATCCGGTGCTCCACTCACTGAGTTATACAATAATAATAATAATGTCGTGTATGTGTACATGCCGATTTATATTTTCTTTCTATTCTGTTTAATTAAAATTTTGATTTTTTCTGTATTTGACTGGAATTATTGTATGTAAAATTTTGATCATGGCACTAGTGGCTGAATAATCATCAGCCTGTGTCCGTCCACTGTTGAACGTAGGCCTCCCACATGAGTCTCCATCCTCTTTAATCCTCCGCCTTCCGCATCCAGGTCACTCCCGCTATTCTTCTTATAAGTCTGGGGTTCTTGGGTGGTGATGCGCACCTACCGACTGCTATTAAAACAGCAGTTTATAGCCTCTCACAACCAACTCCACTACCACCTGTACGTGGTGAGCTCTACATAGTCATGTCACATCAAGATTGCGGTAACCAATCTCTTTGGCGATATGACGTGATGAACTGACGGAAGAAAGGAGGGCTGAGAGAGTTATCAAAAGAAATCTCCCAGCTTCAACTAGGCACGGTGTAAACCGGCCATAAACTCGCCAAGCCGCCTGGCAAGCGTGGCGTTTTAAGCCAACCACCCCAAATGAAAACACAACAAAAGTGGCTGAATAAATAACTTTAACTAAAACTGAAATGAGGTTTTTGTTGGGCACATGGAGCAGGGTCGTAGGTGTGAGGCGGTCTGCAGGTCTCCACAGTCGCACAATAGTGACTCTCTTGCCGAAACATTCCCTACCGCTCGACGTTGTCCTTTGTTCTACCAGGAGGGGATAAGGGGATCGTTGTATGCTTTCTAGAGTACAATTATTCTTCTAACCTTTCTGTTGTCTCGCCGCAATGAATATGGGATTTTTATCGCTTGCAAATATACTGTTGATGGTGATCCTCACTGGGTATTCCATATCGATCGTATTCTGAAAAGAAATTGGAAATAAATCATTAATCTTCTTAATACTCATGGATACCAGCTAGATATAGCTCTTTCAAGCTGATGCCGAAAAGCCTCGAAAAACGATATTTTGTCTCTTATTTTTGTGCGCTCGCCTGACATGCACATCTAATAATGTTATATAAAATTACACGGCGTTTGCATACGCCATTTTATCTGTTTTTACAGTTGCTCCATTTCATGTTGGTTCAACTGTCATGTACAAATGCACATATATTAATTATTTGTATTATTACCTCAGGATCGTAATATTCTAATGCGAATTCGATATTTTTATTTGTGGTAACTTGTAATGATTTTCCATACTCGTATCTGAAACAAATAATGAAGAACATTTTTTTTATACGTATAATACTAGGGGTACGATGGTTTTACTTTATGAGGAATGACGAGGTTAAGGAGAGGACAAGGCTAACCTTCATACTGGCATACATACATGACATACATACAAAAATGAACCACTGATCATACCCACAGTGAGTCTTGAGGGTAGGGATCTAGCGACAGTGTCTTTAGTAAAATACTTGGGTCACATCCTCACAGATGACCTACGTGACATTGAAGACATTGAGCGGCAAAGAAGAGTAATAAGCGTTCGGAGCGGTATGCTTTCTCGGAGGTTCTACCATTGTAGTAATGCTGTCAGGAAAGTGCTATTCACACTGTATGGCATTATATACATCACAACTCTGGTCTAGCTATCCTACACGAGAGTGGGAGAAGCTCAAAGTTGCGTATAATAATTCATATCGCCAACTTATGCAACTCCCTAGATTTTGTAGCGCATCTGACATGTTTGCGGAGGGCGGAGTTCATTAATTCGCAGCATTATTGCGACACCGTGTTGCCGGCTTCTGGAGCAGGATAAGGAGGTCCAACAACACCATCATCCTGGCTGCTTCTGAATGGCTCAACTCCTCCCTGAGCCATCGCTGGATGGAGATGTTGCAGCGACCACCATGAATGAATTATTATATATATATATAATTATTATTTTGTATCTAAAATGTATCTATGTATCTAAAAATATGGCAGATTGGGTATTGCACAACCCACCCAATCCTGCTGGAATAAAAAGCTTATTATTATTACTATTATACTGCGGTGGTTCCGCTGCAGGATGGTAATGATAATATTAATATAAGCATAGGCAAAAAGATGTTAAGTTAAGTTCTTCTTCTTCTTCATGTCAGCGACGTCAAATTATTTTTGCTAGTATCTGGCAACATAGATTGCCCGTGTGTTGCCAGCATTAGGTCTTGAGTTGTGCAGCTTGTTGGGCACATGGAGCAGGATCTTAGGTGTGAGACTGTTTGCAGGTCTTCACAGTCGCACAACAGTTGACCCTCCCTGCCGAAGCATTCCCCATCGCTCGAGGTTGTCTTTCGTTCGGCCAACTCTGGTTCCGAAACAATTCGTTGAACGACTCATCGGTAACGACGTGGGGGCACACTGGACGTCTGGTGCACGAGACAACCGGTGCACTGGATGTCTCGCTAACCTAACCTAACCTAAGTTATTTCGTTAACGAGACCTATGGATTTCTAGACTCTACGATCACTGGACAAATCCTAAGGTTAGGTTAGGTTAGATTGGCAAGACATCCAGTGCACCAGTTATCCTGTGCACCAGACGTCCAGTGTGCCCCGCGTGTTATCGATGAGTCGTTGTACGATTTGTCATTGAACAATAGGGCGTGACTGTGTAACCAATGCATCCTCTTTGTATTAACTTACGGCGCAGATACGTGGAATCTAACAGCAAGTCTTACCCATATGAAGGTATAGGCGAAATCAATTGATAAAGTTCGGAAGAGCTTTGATATAGAGGATACTTAGCATCAACATAATTTTATTTATTTATTTATTTAACAGAACCGCAGTTCCAAGTCATAAAGAATAAAAAACATGAGAGTATACATAAACATGCAATACGTACAAAAGAGAAAAAAAAAACATACAAGAAGAATAAGATGACACGTGTCAAAGATCACAGAGATCTAGGAGAACGATACCATCAACAAAAGAGGAAAAGGATGTAAGATAAGGATCGAGGTGTGCTGGTAGGCCATTTAGGAGCGCCATTGCCGTTGTACTATTGTAAATTGAGTGCTCGAAGCTTCACAAGTATCAACTGGGATCAAAAACAATGGATGGCTACGAGCACGGGTGTACTTATCGAATAATAATAAAAAAAAAACTATGACATCTCAAACGTACATGATTTACGTTAAAAACAATTTTTAAAAATAAAATTGGCATCTGGTCTGGAAGAAACGTGAAAGCTCTCCCACGATTTTCTTTGAGTAGATAGCAAAAAAAAACTCAGTCACATTTTAATAATAACGCATAAATGCTCATGAAAAATGTATTTCCAAGAACTTTGTATCTGAAATGTTATGAAACGAATTAAAAGAAACTTATTTACACACTTGTTACATATCTTTGATGGTTTTGATATTAGATTGCTTAGATTGATATTACGAGTCAATCAAGCCATTCAAACCACATTTTCTGTAGGAGGGGTAGGGGTGTGTATATCAGGGAATTATAAGAGAGGGAGACAAATAGGGTTGCAAGGATGAAGAAAAAAAATATTTAAAAAAAGATAAATAAGTAATATTAAAAATTAAATAAACTAAAAAACTTTAAATGTTTTTTTTATAAAAATAATAATGCGAAAGAAAAAAAACTTCATCCTTGCAACCCTTATCTGTCTCCCTAGTAATTTTAAATCAATTATATTATGCAAATTAATCAATGATTATTTAATCAATTGAAAATCTAATTGCTTGTAAATTGTACAAAGTTCACAAATGATTCACAAAATAAATAAAATAAATGTTTGTTTTGCTCACTTTCGAACTTCTAACAAATTTTCGTTGCCATCTCTAGATGTCTCCCCTTCTGCCATTTCACCAACTGTCGATACATTTCTAATACAAATAGTTGTAATAACAACTATTGTATAACACAGTTTGATAACGGAAATACGCGACCTCTTCGCTGCCATTTCGGACTTGTTATGATGAATCACAGCTGTGTTAGAGATTAAGCCAAAACTTCTATATATATCGGTATAAATGTCGTGTAATCAGCTAAGTAAGTTGTTTGTAACCTTTGTTGAATAAAAAGGAATCCCCGCTTCAGTAAATTACCCTTCTTTACGCAAAAAAACATATGTTAGATACTCGTTCTTCGTAGTATCAATCCGGTGGATTGGTTTGCAGCAACAGAATCTTGCATCTTGATTAACGTTCCTCTCGGTCCTCTGCAACCCTCTTCAGCTCAGAATATGAGCTACAACTCTTGTTCTCGAATACCTGGGTCAAATATTCCCGTCTAGGGCGCCCTCTACAGCTTACACCCTCAACCATCCCCTCCACAATGTCGTGAAGAAGACCATCGTGGCGCATGATTTGACCGATCGCCTCTCTGAGATGGTTCTTATAAGGTGCCTATCTTCCTTGATTATCCCGAGAACCTCATTGTTCGTGACGTAGTCTCTCCAAGAAATTCCGAGAATTCTTCTTTATGACCACATCTCAAAAGCCTCTAGTCTTTTTTATCACTTTCAGATAAGCACCGTGTCTCACAGCCGTACATCAAGATGCTCCAAGCAAATGTTTGTTTAGTTTGTTGAGATACTTGTATGTATTGATAAAATCTACAAAACTGCTGTAAGGCCAGCTATGCTCTACGGATCGGAGTGTTGGACCCCGCTGAAACGTGACTTGGATATGATTCATGTGGCAGAGATAAAGATGCTGAGGTGGTCGGGCGGTGTGACTAGAAATGAGCATATTTGGGGTTTATTTTGGGTGGCCCCCATACTTGAAAATATAAGGGAAAACCGCCTAAGATGGTAGGGAGAGATGAGGACCACATAGTGAAGCCCTCAACATACTCACGCTGAGAAGAAGACCTGGAAGATCACAGGCAACCTGGACTGCAACTGTAAACAAGGATCTGAAAATCCTGGGCTTGACCGAGAACGCAACGCAGGACAGACAGACATGGCGAATGGGCACAAGGAGAGCCGACCCTAGATTATGGGTAATGGCTAGGATAAAGAAGAGACTCGTATGTATTGATATCAGCTTAATATAGCTCTTTTAGGCTGACGTCGTAAAGCTTCGAAAAACAATCTTTAGTCTCTTATTTTTGTTCGCTCGCCTGACATGCACATCTAATAATGTTAGTTTTACTTTTATAATATTACACGGCGTTTGCATACGCCATTTTATTTGTTATGACAGTTGCTCCATTTCATGCTGGTGCAACTGCCATCTTTAATTTGATTTTTTGCCGCAATCATTGGTGGCGTTGCATGTCACAGTGTTCCGGCAGTTGTCAGTTAGCTCTCGGCTGGCCGGCGAAATGCCATACCGGTCAGACGAGGAAATCAAGTCTGTATTAAAAATAAATGCGTATTGTGCTTCAAAAACAAGTTCTTTGTGATGTTAATCTGCTCCTGCATCCTTCCTCCACGCGACTTGTTGTCTTTTTAAAGACGTAGGATGTCAATAGATATGTCGGAGAAACTCTTAATGTATTCGTTCAAGCATAAAATCGTATTTAAATTTTTTGGATCTCCAAACTAAGCCACCATATTCCAAAAACACTTAGATATAGTAAGGAATAGAGGGTACAAAACACTAAGGTGTTACAAAATTGACTAGGTTGGCGGGTGATGCACCCATTTTTTTTTAATGACGTATCTAAAATTAATTACGTGAGTACATCAATTTGGCAAACCAAAAAAAAATATATCCACTTAATTCAATCAATTCCGAACATTACCCAACACTTTTTCTTCTAGGGATGCTTTCTTTCCATTCACACAGACACGGAGGAAAATTGCTGCTCTTAAACATTCATTGCTTCTCCTTCGCGGTGCAATTCACAACCCTGGGATTCTTGAATGTTTTAAAACTTCTACATTCCAGATAAGTACACCCGTGCTCGTAGCCACCCATTGTTTTTGATCCCAGTTATTACTTGTTGAGCTTCGAGCACTCAATTTAGTACAGCGGCAACGGCGCTCCTAAATGGCCTACCAGCACACGTCGATCCTTTTCTTACATCCTTTTCCTCTTTTGACGATGGTATTGTTCTCCTAGATCTATGTCACGAGTCGTTAACCTGGTCCGTACCGCCCACTAGTGGGCGATACGGGCTTCCGTGGTGGGTGGTGGGTGACTTTCAAATCTCCTACATTCCTTCTAGATTTTTTCCACCTATATACTGAATTGAAATGTAGCTAGGTTGGTGGGCGGTAGGGAAATTTTACCATGAAAAATAGGCAAAAGTGGACGCTAGACATCTTAATGTACGGCTGTGAGACATGGTGATTATCTGAAAGTGATAAAAAAAGACTAGAGGCCTTTGAGATGTGGTCGTACAGAAGAATTCTCGGAATTTGCTGGAGAGACCACGTCACGAACAATGAGGTTCTCAAAATAATCAAGGAAGATAGGCAACTAATAAGAACCATCTCAGAGAGGCGAGCCCAAGAATCGGTCACGTCATGCGCCACGATGGTCTTCTTCACGATATTGTGGAGGGGATGGTTGAGGGCAGAAACTGTAGAGGGCGCCCTAGACGGGAGTATTTGCAGCAAGTATTTGAGGACATGAATTATAGCGCTTATGCTGAGCTGAAAAGGGTTGCGGAGAACCGAGAGGAATGGAGATCAAGATGCAAGATTCTGTTGCTGCAAACCAATCCACCGGATTGATACTACGAAGAAGGCATGAAAAGGTTGACGTCCCCTGATCTATGCGATCTCTGACACGTGTCACCTCCTTCTTCTTTTATGTTATTTTTATTTTTTTTATTATCTTTTGTATGTATTGTATATTTATGTATACATACTATGTTTCTTATTATTTTGTAACTTGGAACTTCGGTTCTGTAAAATAAATAAATAAATAAATAAAAGGTTGCGACTCCATGATTTCCGTATTACTTATCGGCTAGTTGTATTATTGTATCAATAGAGTTGATAAGAAAAATGGTCGTAGGCCATTTTTAATTATGTATCTTTGTGTGTGTGTCCATGTGCCTGGTTGTGTAAGTGTGATAATGTTTCGTCATGTCATATATCTACATTATCTCATATCGTCATAGTGGTCGTCGGTCGCTCTAAGAGCGCCAATTGCCTAACCTGCTTACAAAAATTATTATTTTTTATACATAACCGTATTCAGAAGAATATCGACAGATGATGATAATGATGCAGAAATCTCTACTGAGGATTAAATAGCGCTTATCATTTTATATATATATATATTTTTATGTAAACACATACAGGAGAATACCGACAGATGGTGATAGTTTTTTTTTTTTTTGAAGTCTCATCTGTGGAATTCTATGACGCTTACCATGCGGTATATGGCTAAACGCCGCATGTGGAGCGTTGATCCGCCAACGTCATAGACTACAGCCCGAGATTCGCGCATCATCCTTTATTATTACAGGAATCTACTATGAATGGGCGGTCTTCGCGGGACGACTTTCATCTACCGCCAGTTTTAATTGATAGGCTATGACTGACATTTTACGGGTGATTCACACCACCCGGGGTGTTTTAGAGCTCAGAAATCGATAAAAAATCCATTTTTTTTTAATCTCCGTCGGGGATCGAACCCACGACCTTTGGCTTGCAAAGCAAACGCTTTACCATTGAGCTATGACCGCCGGATTTATATGGCTAAACGCTGCATGCGATGTGTTGATCTGCGCTGATTCACGCATTCATACATTTTTAAAGTCGCTCACTTTAAATGTGTGGTGTTATATACATTATTTTTTATTAATAAATAAGCTATCGAAAAATAAACGGCTGATCTGGAATTTGAATCACGAACTTTTGAAAATGAATGTTCATTTTTGTACTCAGCGTGGCCTACGGCCACTTGCTTCGCTCGGTGAGTCGGGAAATTAACACGTATTATTGATACGTATTTTTTATAGATGGCGTTTGTTGCAAACTGTAAAATTCAATTTAATTTTTTTATAATTAATTTAAATTTAAAAATGAACAAATGGACAACTATTTTTTTTAAAGTATTTAATGCAATTAATGAGCAGTTATTATTAGGCAAACGGTCAGTAATAAATATCTAAAAAGGTTTGTAAAAATAAAAATAAAAATAAATAATTATTTGACAGCAGAAAAACATCAATCGGCAGTTGAAAATAATAAATTGACAGGAAATAATTAATTAATGGTAATTAATAATAGGTTAGGTTAGGTTAGGTTTCTTTTATAACTGACCATATTCATACTGACACAGTGGACACTGCCAATATATTTAGCAACTACCGATTTATTTAATTTAGTGCCAATTGAATCGACTTACTGTCAAAACCTTGAATTAGTCACTGAACAAAGAAATACAGACCTTTTTACAATATTTTATTAAGAGATTCTACATGTTTCGGACCTTAACCAGTTCATGCTAAGAAATAATTTTTTTTAAATTTAAATTAATATAAAATTATAATTCTGCAGTTTTTTAAAAGTATTTTCAGTTTATAACCTTAAATATTTAATCAATTAATTTTCCTCACAAGCGTTAATATTTTTAATCTTAATTATTGAATATATGGATTATGGATCTTTATTCAATAAACACTAGAGTATTGATTTAAATTATTAGAATATATTTATATTCTTAAAAGCCACCAAAAACATTAAATGCGAAAGGTATACACTATCGTTAGGTATTTAGAAATATCCGCCGAGAGATTTTTGCCTACTGGCAACACTGTTAACCCAACCCCTTAATACGAAATAAAGGCGCGCATGCTCAAAACGAAACGTCTACCAACAAGCCAAAAAAAATATCACACCCCAAACCAGAAACATTAAAATACAAATAAATATATAAAACAATAAATAAATCATTTATTGACAATGTTTATCAGATACAGCTTATTCGTTTTGTTTGAATAAATTCCATTCGATTATTTGTTAGATGCGCTTTATGACATTTGAAAAATTCGAATGCGAACGTTTTAAAAATGACGCGCTTTTGTAGTAAATGTCAAATGAAGAGCCGGATTGTGTTTTTTAATTTAAAAATTATCATATATGGATTAAATACTTATTAGAATATTATTTCATTATTTCAATATTCTAATCTATAGATCATTGACTTTATTACTTAAATATACACATACTATACATCAAATTCTTTTAAACGCGTTAATTCATTCAGAAAAATACCGGCAGAAGCGGGATGCGAACCGCGGACCTTGGTAATAATAATATATATATATATAATAATAATATTAAATACTGTGAATAAATGTTGACTGATTGAATAATAAAAAATAAAAATTTACATACTTTGAATATACTATAGAGACATCTATCATACGATGATAACAATGACATAAATACAAGTTCCAACGCGTGTCAGCTCAGGCAAAGAAATAGCCGAGGTGGCTAAGTGGTATGAATACCTGGGCAAAAGGTTGGTTCCTGGTGGATGTATAGTATGTGTATATTTAATTACTAAAAACTGATAATTTTGAATTGTTTTTTTTTTGTAATCACACAGAAAAAATGCTTCTGCGCTCGAGAAATGAAGCATTATTATTAAATTTGTACCAGAATCATTTATATTTATTAGATTTTTTAATATTTCACATGTTTGACCCAAATGACCAATTCTTTTTTTTTAAATATTTTTTTTATCTTTTATTGAGTTTGAGTACTTTAACCCTTTCATTACGGCTCGGTTTGAATACAAATTATACTGTCAATTAAAAAACTAGTATTTGAAGCATAAATGTACTTATCTGGTCTATTGTCATATATCACATTGGTTCTTGTATCCTTTAGCTATCAGATGATGCATAAAAAACTATTATAGGAAAGTAGAAAAACGATATATCACGTAAACCGATGTCGACGGTCGGGGAATCTTATGACGGCATATCCCGACAACCGATGCGAAAGGGATTACTTTTATAAAAGCCCGAACACATTTTGTGCGATTTTCATCGCATATTCGTTTCATATGGTCACCACATATTGCTTCCACTCCGCTTTTGTTAGTTGACTTTTCGGCTGGTATGGCGAACGCCATATCGATCGGACAAGACAGCATGTCTTCTTTAATAGAATAAATGCGAATTGTGAACCAAAAACAAGTTCTTTTGCATGGTAATCTGCTCCTGCATCCTTCTCTTCACCCAGCCACGTGACGAACCCGTGAAATGTCAAACTTTTAAAGACGAGGGATGTCAATAGTTATAATCGCACCGTCCTGGAAAGTCGTCGGGAACTATACATAAAATGTATTCGGCGGAGCTGCGGGAGGCGGAGCTAATATGGGATGAAGCGAAGACTATAGCAGCTAAAAAACCTCTGTGGTGGCAGTTTGCGAATGCCATATTCACCAGTTATTAGATTTAAAAAAAATGGATTTATTTTTCATTTTTATATAAATAATTCATTCTTCCCACCATACATAAACTCTATTCAGTTTAATTGGATGGGCTCAAAGAAATGTAAAAAAAAATGTCTGAAATACATACACAAAATATATAATATAACGCGTGTATGAAATATTAACTTCCGCATTTGATTGTATTTCCTCGTTGCGGTCCTGCAAATACCCTACTGCGTTATTACTCCAGGGTAGGAAACAGGAGAGGGTCAATGCAACGCCGAATGCTGCCGAGTGCGAGGGACGGCCGAAAATATTTGTACAGCGACGCGAAGAAATGGCGCCCATATGCCCTCTCCCTGTCGATCCGCGTCGCCTTAAAGCCGCTAAAAGTGTTCGAGAAACGTCCAAACATTCAGTGAAACAAACCCGAAACGCTTCCCCTTCGTATTTCTGCGCGTATTGATTTTAGAGAGAGAACATGTGTTTATACATCAGAGGGTGAAGCACCACCAGTGAAATAAAAGCGTACGGATAACAAAATTAACTAAATACCTTTAAAAACGATGCTAAAAACGGCCACGCGTATGCTAAAAACAATGCTAAATAATACGTAGACGTATTTAAATGTATAACAGTGTTTAGTTCGATCGGAATCCAATTATAAAATGCAAAGCTTTTGACACATCTCGAAATATCGATCGAGACGAATCGCGATTCAGTTGTTCTTTTTTTTTTTCTTTTTTTTTTGAATTTGACGTTTCGTTTTGGAACTTTTTATTTGAATGTGATTTTTTACGTTTAGTGTTTTTCAACAAAATGGATGTCGTTTTTTTAATTGATTTGTGTTAAATAAACAGAGTCCGTTTATTATTTAAAAATACATTAATTGTGTACGCAACAGTGTTTTATTTTTAATATTTTAATTATTTTAATTTAATAGACTGCAGTGAATATAGTCTCAAAAATTAAAGAAGCTGTGGCAAGAGAACATAAAATGACACATTTATTTTTCATTTTAGATTTCTAGAACTGTCGAAATACATAGCATAACATTCAATGGATAAGCCCCTATCACTGGTCAACCCAGCTAATGACTGGGCACGGCACTTTTAATGACAGATTATACTCATTTAATTTAGTTTCAACACCTAGTTGCCTCTGTGACGCCCCTTTCCAGACTTCAGAGCACATTCTTTGGGACTGTCAGTTCCTCTCGTTAGAAAGAGGAGTCATTTTCGATGCAATTCAAGGAAATCGCCTCGGCCCTATCGGGCATGCAGACTTTGTGGCCACTAAAAAAAAATTCCACGCTTTTACAATATTTGCTCGTATTTTCGGTGAGAGAATCTATCTTTCATCTTTATCTTTACAACCCATGAATGCGATTCTAATCTCTTTCACGGGTTCTTTCTTTTAGCACTTGTGTGCAATGGCCACAATTGTTTAGAGGGGACTCCCACTGGACTAATCAGTTGCTAACTGATAATAATTTGAATGAGTGCGTCATCAAGGAGACTTAACTGTCCTCCGGTGTGATGCGGGTGTGAGGCGGGTAAAGTTAAAACCTAAAAGTAAATACTGAATTTAAATTATTTTTCGTGTTCTATTTTTATGTTTTTTTTATAATTTAAATTTTCTTTACGTCATATGTTAAGGAATGGAATAACCTTAATTCAAAGAACATATGTCGAATATGCGTACAGTCAAGCCGCCTATAACGTTTTCATAAGATCGCATTACTAGTCCGATGCTCCCGAGGACTGAACCATTTAGTCCAAAGAGTCGGCTTAACTCAGCTTTATGAAAAATCGCCGTAAGCACTGTGGGAAAATTTTCCGTTATAAATTTTAAAAAGCGTGCACTTTATGCATGCCGGCGGATATAGCTCAGTGGTTAAAGCGTTAAACGCCGACGGGTTCAATCCCCGACAGAGATTTAAAAAAATAAGCTTTTAATCGATTTCTGAGGTCCAAGATACAACCGGTTGTTGTAAATTTGATCCCTCACCCGCAAAATGCCAGTCAAAGCCTTTTAATCAAAATTGGTGGTAGACAAAAGTCGTCACGTAAAGACCACCCATTCATAGTGAATTCCTGTAATAATAAGGATGATGCGTGAATCCCGGAAGTCTACGACGTTGGCGGATAAACACTCCACATGCAGCGCTTAGCCATATGCAGCATGGTAAGCGTCATAGAATTCCGCAGATGAGACTTTGGAATTACTAACACCATCTGTCGGTATTCTCCTGTATGTGCTTACATAAAAAATATCAATTATCAATGAAGCAATAGAGTATGGAAGCATTTTCTAAAAAATATTCCGAATCAAAACAATGCTCAATAAAAATCCAAGTAAAAGTAAATTCTTGGTAAAACCAGTAAATTGCGTAAAATAAAAATAAGTACAGCGTGTGTTGTGTTTAAAAAAAAAACTTAATTTTTTCCAGCGAAATGGGAAGATTGGAGATTGTAGAAGGATTGATGGATTCTTTGCAATTTGATTTCGATTTGCGACGATGTTGAAGGGAACCTTGCTCGACACGGGCCGGGCCTCGAGACTTTCTTCTTGTATATAGTAATAATAGTGATGATCAGTGGAGTGCTTGGCGTGGTGTGATGTCATCTTCGACGTTTGCGGTACTCTTCGGTGTCCAAAGTGTCGTTTCTAAGCGGAAAAGGTGATTGGGGCAGCGTGGTGTTCCTGGGAAGGAAGGTGTTCAGTCTGGTCCTGGAGAAGGTGTCCCTGGACACGATGCAGAAGGACAGCTCCGTGACAGTGGAGGGACAGCAGTATGTCGGGCCCTACAGACTGGAGAAGACCCTCGGGAAAGGACAGACAGGTAAATATACACTTCTTGGCTTTATCAACAGAATCACTAAGGATTGTAAAAACCTGAGCTCCATCAAGGTCCTTTACTGTTCACTGATTCGTCCGCAGCTGGAATATGCTAGCGTAATATGGTCTCCATACTATCGAACTCATATCGACCGGATTGAATCAGTCCAACATCGCTTCCTGTCAAGAGTTGCACGACTGATCGGCCTTGAGAGAGGTAGCTACTCCTGTGAAGATATAGAGAGGCGACTTGATGTATCTAGATTGGAGAGACGTAGAACAGTGGCTGACTTGCTGTTTATTTTTAAAATGATGAACTCCATAATCGATGACTCAATATTATTGCAGGAAATTACGTTCAATGTTCCCTCCCGGTTCACTAGAGGCAGTGACCTGCTACATGTAAGGACATTCAAAACCAACTACGGTTTCTATTCTCCTATGTTGAGAATATATATATAGACTAGTCAAGTCCTCTAGTGATTTAAACTTTTTCAGTCAAGACCTTCATGTGGTGGATTGGCTTGTGCGTATATATATATATATATATATATATATATATATAGACAAGTCAACTCCTCTAGTGATTTGAACTTTTTCGGGCAAGACCTTCATCCGGTGGATTGGTTTGCGCTTTCTTAAATAATTTCTTAGATTCTTACGGCCAGATTTGATATTGTGGATTTTGGGTTTAGCCATGTGGATCGAACTTAAGGGAAACATGTACTCCTAATAAGGAAAGCCATTGAAATCAAAATACATCCCTTCAACATCAACAGGGATGACGGTTTGATTCTCAAAACAGAATGGCTTCCACCTCTAGCACATACTCAAAAACCTGCACAGACAAGCAAGGACAACTACAGTCCGACATGACGTTCGTGGAGGTACGTTAGGCTGACGGCTTAACTACCTCCAGACACCAACTCATCACTAAGTCATCAACCCTGAAGAAAACCTCTGGAATGGCGGTCGAAATATTAGAAAGTAGTAATTCGCCACACACGGCTAAGCCCAAATACCACAATATTGTCACCTTCTTCTTCGTACTATTAATCTGGTGGATTGGTTTGCAGCAACAAAATCTTGCATCTCGATCTCTACTCCTTGCGGTCCTCAATTATCTTCAGCTCAGCATAAGAGCTATAACTCATGTCCTCGAACACTTGCTGCAAACACTTCTTATTCTCGCACTTCTTACACTCGTATTAAAAAAAACAATTACATTAGAACATTGATTGCCCGGACTAATTCCAGATAACGGTATTTTTGATAAGGACAAGTATATAGGCTGTTGCCCCAAAATACGTTCTAGATTTAAAAATGACTTGTTAAAAAAATTAAGTCCGTTTTAAAATAAGCAATTCGTCCTCAAACCATCCTTTATTTTGACCAATATTTAAATATACTATCCAAATATTTGCCAAATAATTTGGAAAATCTGTTACATAACAAACAATAAAATAAAAAATATAAACTTCAAAAGAAAAATAGTCGATAAAAAACATAATTATATCTATTTGCTTGGAAAACCTACGCATTTTTTTTCATTTGGTAGAATACATACTGGTATAAAGTATTTGATTGGGTGTTACAGTAATCATAAAGACACTCTCTGAGGAACAGAGGGAACGGTAAAATCGTTGAATATTGATTTTTATGTACGCACATACAGGAGAATACCGACAGATGAAGATAGTGATTCTGAAGTCTCATCTGTGGAATTACCGACTCCTATGACTGAAGTCTCATCTGTGGAATTTGCCTTATATACCATGGCTATGCGCTGCATGTGGAGTGTTGATCCGCAAACGTCATAGACTACAGCCCGAGATTCACGTATCATCTCCTCAAGGAAGCGTGTTAGCGCCCTTACTCTTCAATGTCTACACAAACTACCAGCCAATACTAAGCAATACCAGGTCCTTTATCTACGCAGAAGACTTGGCTCTTACAGCACAAGGGGTCTCTTTCAAGGAAGTAGAAACCCAGCTTACTAAAGCACTCACAACCCTCTCTTCGTACTACCACCAAAATCGACTACAGCCAACACCCAAGTTTGCGCCTTTCATCTCCAATAACAGACTTGCCAAGAGAAAGCTACATATTACCTGAAACGACTTGGTGTTAGAACACTGCGACACACCTAAATACCTAGGGGTTAAGCTGGATAGGACCCTCACTTATCAGAAGCACTGTCAGTCTATTAAGCAAAAGGTGTCCACCAGAAACAACCTACTCCGAAAAGTGGCAGGTACGAAGTGGGGAGCCCAACCAAATCTGATCCGCAAAATTGCTCTAGCTCTCTGTTTCTCTGCTGGCGAGTATGCCGCGCCAGTATGGGCGAGGTCTGCTCATACCAAGAAAGTGGATATTGCTCTGAATGAAACGTGCCGGGTGGTTACGGGGTGCCTAAAACTTACCCCAATATTAAAGCTATATCAACTCTCGGGCATCGCCCGACCAAAAATATGGCGAGAAGTTACAACCAAGAAGGAGCTCACCAAAGCAACCTACGACGCACTGCACCCTATGTTTGGGTATCAAAAGATAACCACACAGCTCAAATCAAGAAGAAGTTTCCTACAGTCAACAACGGAACTGGTGATACCTGAGGCCACCCTGCGGCTGAACATGTGGAGAGGCGCAACTGAGGGGAATACTTGGATTGCCCCGAAAGAGGACCTAGCCCCTGGACATGACCAAAGGTGGAATATATGGAGGTCCCTTAACAGACTTCGGACGGGAGTATACAAGACGAGGACACAAATGAAAGCCTGGCAGTTTTACAGTGGACCGACTGAATGTGACTGCGGCGTGGAGCAGACCCTGTCACACCTTCTGGAGTGTGCGCTGTGCCCGAATAGCTGCACCCAGGAAGACCTGATGATGGCCAGAAGAAACACCATCGACGTCACCCACTTCTGGGCAAACAGGATCTGACCCTGTTGTTTCCGACACGATTATATATATATATATATATATATATATATATATATATATACGCATCATCCTTTATTATTACAGGAATTTACTATGAATGGGTGGTCTTCACGGGACGACTTTCGTCTACCACCATTTTTGATTATTAGGCTATGACTTTCATTTTACGGGTGATGGATCAAATTGACACCAACCAGGGTATTTTAAAGCTCAGAAATAGTTTTTTTTTTAATACCCATCGGGGATCGAACCCAGGACCTTTGGCTTGCAAAGCAAACGCTTTGAACACTGAGCTATACCCGCCGGCAAAATATAATAAATATGTAAATAAATTAAAAATATATTTCGAAACGAAAAATAATAAATTCAATTAAAATTCATTCAAAATAAAAGATGAGTGAATGTCGGGCTGTAGTCTATGTCGTGGATATAACTTCTAACTGATGTCTGCCATTCTGCAGAATCCATTTCCCAACCTTACCATTTCCTTATCCATTCCCACATATTTCGTGGTTGGCAACATGTTACCAAAGAAGGCAATTCGAGACTCGCTGTAGTATACTAATTTCGCAGCCTTGGACTGAGGTCTATTTGACATCTTACTGATGCATTTTAAATCACGGAAAGGCCTTCAGCCACTCTCAAACAAGAAGCTTTTTGCGTGCGGCCAGTAACGGGTCCCCTTGTGGGTCTCCAAAAACAGAACGGGACAGGGAGGGTTTTCACCGAGCGAGCTGGCCTCAAAGCGGCAAGTAGCGAAGCCCCATTACTGGCGTCTTTGATTTAGTCAAAATTGCGCTTTATATATAAGGAGTAATTGCATGTTTATGATATTCGTTTGTACGTGAATTTTATGCTAATAATAGCTAAAAGATATTCCCTTTGCCACACCCATATGATGTTATTTGATTATAAGTACAGGATGCGCGAAAATGACTTGACTACTTATATGGCGAAGACGCGATTCAAAACCCCATATCATGTGAAACTGGGATATACGAGTATGCCGGTGGGTATAGCTCAATGGTCAAAGCGTTTGCTTTGCAAGCCAAAGGTCGTAGGTTCGATCCCCGACGGAGATTAAAATATATTGACATTCCCCGTCTAAAAAAAAAATGACAAGTCGAGGAAGGATGCAGGGGCAGGTCGCAAAGCAAAGAACTTGTTTTTGAAGCACGATTCGCATTTATTTTCGATAAAGACTTGATTTCCCTGTTCGACCGTAACATGACGTTAATTCCGTTTCGGTCGATCGGGGCTTGACTGGCGACTGCCGGAACACTGTGACATGCAGCGCCGAGAAGAGAATCACGGCAAAAAAAAACAAATTAAATATGACAGTTTAACCAACACGAAATAGAACAACTGTCATAACAAATAAAATGGCGTATGCAAATTACGTGTAATTTTATATAAATTTAAAAGTAACAATATTGAACGAACAAAATAAGAGACAAGAGATCGTTTATCGAGGCTTTTCGGCATCAGCCTAATAAAGCTATATCAAGCTGATATAATGTTGTCTAGTATAAATAGTTTTATATTTGGTCTTCTGCCAAAAATTCTCATCTAGTATCTTCGAAAATGCCTTGGAAACATCCTTGGACCATTTTGGTATGTTTTGGCTTCAATACTATATGAAGATTTAATAAAATAATAATAAAAAATATTTATCCAGCCACTAGTGCCATGATCAAAATTTTACATACAATAATTCCAAGCAAATACAGAAAAAATAAAAATATAAATGAAACTGAATAGAAAGAAAATATAAATCGGCATGTACACATACACCGCATTATTATTATTGTACTACTCAGTGAGTGGAGCACCGGATCCCCGCTGGATGGCCACGTGAAGGCGCATCCAGTGCCCCTCCAACCGTGAGTCCCACCTTACCTGCCCGCACAGCGAATATTGCTTTGGGGCTGCCGCGAACGCGCGCCCACAGAGCGCAATGCTTCTTTATTATGGCATGGAAGCCATCGGCTCGCGCCTCCGTCAACATGCCTGAGGCACCGCAGTATTGCGGCAGACCCAACAATATTTGGAAGGCGTTGTTTATACTGGACATAACTTATGTATTGAAAGCTTCATTATTTATTCATTCATATAGCTTTCCAGTAAAGTGAAACCGTGTTATTTCGTTTATCTAGGGACCATAAAAAATCGATAAGTGCGAGAAACGAAAAAAACGAGAACCCTTCAAATAGTCCAATAATTGGCCAAAGTTCCAAAGTTCCTTCCTTAATGACACCGGTAAACTTTGGTCTATGTTTCCTCCTTCCTACAATCTCGATCTCATCAAGAAACATTTATAATATACACTTGCAATCTCCCCAAACCCACACAAAAACACGAACACAACACATGTTTTCCGCATGCAGGGACCAGACTCCTTGGCAGAGCGTCATAGAGTACACTGGTCTAGATCAGCTCTTCTCTCCTGAAAAAACGTACCCCCAGTATTCTACGCGTTTTTAAAAACCATTGACCTTTGATGAGATGCCAAGATTCGCAGATACATTAAAGAATGAGGCTAATACAGTCGTCCTATAAGCGATGCTCTTAACATAAAACATGTTAATTTTTAAAATTATTTAACCCTTTCGTTACGGCTCGGTGGAATACAAATTATTCTGTCAATACGGCGTGAATTTTTCAAACCATTTTTTTTTTGCTTAAAACTAGTGTTTGAAGCATAAATGTACTTATCTGACCTATTTTCATATATCACATTGGTTCTCGTATCCTTTAGCTATCAGATGATGCATAAAAATCTATTTTATTTAACAAGCGTTCATTACGTAACTCCATACATGTGGTGGCATTGACACATGTGGCTTACAGAAAAATCACTCCTGTGACGAAGCCTTACGATATTTATTTACATGTTTTACAGATTCCTGTAAAGAATACATGTAGGTTGACAAAGGGAATGACTGCACTTCAAATTTCCTATTGTAGATGTCACAATCTTTCTGTTAATTTTGACGGCATATGCCGACAACCGATGCGAAGGGTTAACCCGTTTGTTTTCTTTGGCTAACATAAAATAATATTGCCAAGAAATTATTTAAGGAAAACGTAATATACGATTATTCAAGACGTCTTTTGTAAAGTCGAGAAAATGTACCGGATATTGCTTAAAAATCATATTCCAATTTTCAAAATTCGATTTGCAAACGTTTTTCGATTATGTTTACGTTAACGTATAGATAGAAAGATTACATTTTTTTATTATATTTAGAAAATATAGCATGATCCCTGATTATTTAAATAAATAATTGATTTTTATTAGGCTTGTATTCCTTTCCAATGCATCGTCCCTTTATTAACATAATTTCAATTTTACTTATTTATTTTATTTCTTTCAGAAACATTACAAATTTTATTTAATAGGATCCTGAAATAAGATATAATACAAAAGAAACAATTTATAAATATAGATATTTATGATTATTAACAACAATTATTAAAAAGTACCGATGCTCGCTAAACACTCCACGAAATTACTTTGATAAATAAATTCGTGGAGCTCATGTCTGAACTGGGCTTCTCTCAAGTGGAATATATCAATATTCGAGGCGATATGGTTGAACAGTCTGATCACTCTCCCATGAGGCATAGTCTCTGGCAGGTTAGTATTACTTCTAAGGAAGAACAAACAATCTGTGCCTCCTTATCCTTAAATAATTGTCAGGGACAAACAAACCGATTTTCAACAAAATATCAGGATTTCTTAACACGCCACGCACTAGCCGATAGAAATGCATACTCAAGCACACATATCCTCTAGTTTTCAACTCATTGTATCCCAACATACCCCGTATAAAGTTAGATAGGTATAGGCACGGATAATATCCATACATCCTCATGTAAAGAAACCTCAAAAATTTCTTCTGAACTCTCTCCAACATGAGGTCATATTTATACTCGTGGGGAGCCCAAATAATAGATCCGCTCTCAAGTATGCTACGAACCAATGAATTGTACAGTACCGTATTAACTTATGGCGCAGAGACGTGAAATCTAACAGTAAGTCTTACACATAAAATAAAAGTCACCCAGCGTGCTATGGAGAAGTCCATGAGAGGAGTGTCGCTAAAAGATAGAATCCGAAACGAGGAAATACGCAGAAGAACTCTAGTAGTGGATGCTACCCAACGAATGGTGGCAATGGGCGGGACATATCTGTCGAAGAGACGACGGTCGATGGGGAAGAAAAGTATTGGAGTGGCGCCCAAGACGGGTATAGCTCAATGGGCAAAGCGTTTGCTTTGCAAGCCAAAGGTCATGGGTCAGATTCTCGACGGAGATTAAAAAAAAATGATTTTTAATCAATTTCTGAGCTCTAAAATACCCCCGGTTGGTGTGAATTTGATCCCTCACCCGTAAAACACAAGTCATACCCTATTAATCTAAATTAGTGGTAGACGTAAGTCGTCCCGTGAAGGCCACCCATTCATAGTAAATTCCTTTAATGATAAGGATGATGTGTGAATCTCGGGCTGTAGTCTATGACGTTGGTGTATCAACACTCCACATACAGCGCTCAGCCATATGCACCATGGTAAGCGTCATATAATTTCACAGATGAGGTTCTTCAGAATTACTATCACCATCAGTCGTTATTCTCCTGTATGTGCTTACATTAAAAAAACTGGAATACGAAGCATTGGCCGATCCCCTGCAAGATGGTGTGACGACATAAGAACAATAGCGGGAGTGGCCTGGATGCGGAAGGCAGAGAATCGAAGAGGACGGAGACTCTAGGAGTCCTATGTTCAACAGTGGACGGACACATGCTGATTATGACGATGATATATTTTTAACGTATTTTTTTCGTACAGATTTATTTCAAAATCTTGCTAACGGACAGTTCAATAAATATGTAATCTCTGAAGGAATTCTGAATATGTTTATGTAAGCATAAACGAATAGCCGTTTCGACCTACTTTACAAGGAAGGTTAAAAATCTTGAATATTTTATAAGAGTGATAATCTTTCCCACGAAATATATTTATTCCTTAGAAGAGTAAAGCGTAGTACAGAATGTAACGTACGATATGCGTAGGGTTAATCACTTAAATAAATTTATTTGTATCACAAATCATTTGTTATTCATCCTCATCAGTTATTATTATTGGAATATGGGAGCTTAATTTGGAATCCCAATAAATTCAAATACATTATCATGCTCGAAAAAATTCACAAAAAAATTCTCCGACGTCTCTATTTTTGTATATTTACGGTAACGTTTTGAACATTACATAAAAACCTTTGCGACAGCTTGCATGGTGAAACCGTCCCTGTTTTTGGAGACCCAGATGGGGTCCCTTTACTGGGCGCACGCAAAAAGATACTTATTAAAGAATGGCTGAAGGCCTTTCCGTGATTTAAGGTGCATCAGTTAGATGTTAAATATACCATAGTTTAAGGCTACAGAGTTAGTATACCACAGCGAGTCTCAAATTTCCTTCTTTGGTAACACGTTGCTAACTACTAAATAATTAGGAATGGATGAGGAATGGTAAGGTTAAGAAATGGATTCTGCAGTATAGCAGACATCAGTTAGGAGTCTTTACTTGCGTCTAGGGTGGAATATATGGAACTCCGACGTCAGCATTCAGCTGACGTCGTCATTTCTGGACTGAAAACGCTGAATGGTACTGAATGTCGTTCTTACTGATATTTAAGCTGATCGTTGGCCCAGTTGAGTTGGATCTTTGATGCTGATGATGTTGCGGGGGCAGAGCTTCTCGAGGGGGACCACTGGGACTCTGCCCCGCGGACAGGGAAGCTCTGCCGCCTGCAATATAACATAAAAAATGACAGCTTTACCACAAAACCATAACCGCAGGATTTGATAACGAATATATCATCTATCCATTCAATTCAATCAATTCCGAACATTACCTAACTCTTTTTCTTCTAGGGATTCTTTCTTTTCATGCGTTAGAGTCCTGGAGGAAAATTGCTGCTCTCAAACATCCATTTCTACTTCTTCGCGCTGCAATTCACAATCCTGGGATTATTGAATGTTTTAAGTTCTATGTTCCAGATAAGTACATCCGTGCTCGTAACCATCCATTGTTCTTGATCACAGTTGATACTTGTGAAGCTTCGAGCACTCACTTTAGTACAACGGCAATGGCGCTCCTAAGTGGCCTACTAGCACACCTCGATCCTTTTCTTACACACTTTTCCTTTTTTTGTCGATGGTATTGTTCTACTAGATCTTTAGAACTTTGTCACGTGTCATCTTATTCTTCTTTTATGTTATTTTTATCTTTTGTATGCATTGTATATTCTATGCTCTGTTTCTTATTATTTTGTAAAAAAAAATCTTGCATCTTCTGTTCTGTGTAATAAATAAATAAATTCAATTCAATAATTCTTGGATATCATCTGCTTATATAAAATATTCAAGGCTCTCTTTTAGTGTCTTTTCGATTTGATCCATAAGTAGGTCGGGCTATTCGTTAGCGCAATTTCCTCAAGCATTTGGGTCAACCGGCCGTGGAATAAAGAAACTTTGGAAAAAATATATATTTGTTTGTTTGTGGAATCCCGAGCACTTCAGTCGGTAACGAGCCGACATTGCGGAATACTTTTGTTCATGGCGGGGATTTACAGCTGCCGCATTTATTTGACGAAATAAAAAATCAAAAACTATAAAATGTTTCAAACATTTTTTATCATTGTTTTCAGCATCCACTTTGATATCCATCATAAATATCTATTTATCAACCTTGTTTTTTACATGGATCCAAGTTGGGTAAGGCCTCTGTTTAGGAGACTGCAGTTTCGTCAGAGTCGTAGCCTTCCACAATCCATCACTGTCAAGAGACAATTTAACAATGATGGATTGGGGATGGCTACGAGTTATATGGCTATAAGTTGGATATGGCCTCTTTTCAGGAGACTGCAGTCTTGACTTATTTCGCAATCCATCATTGTCAAGTTCTCTCTCGACAGCGATGGATTGAGGAAGGCTACGACTTTGAAACTGCAGTCTCCTATACAAAGGCCATACCCAACTTGATACATGTAAAAAACAAGGTGACTATAAGTTGGATATGGCCTCTTTTCAGGAGACTGCAGTTTTGACTTATTCCCCAATCCATCATTGTCAAGTTTTCTCTCGACAGCGATGGATTGAGGAAGGCTACGACTTCGAAACTACAGTCTCCTATACAAAGGCCATACCCAACTTCATACATGTAAGTAACAAGGTGGCTATAAGTTGGATATGGCCTCTTTTAAGGAGACTGTAGTTTTGACTTATTCCCCAATCCATCATTGTCAAGTTGTCTCTCGACAGCGATGGATTGAGGAAGGCTATGACTTCGAAACTACAGTCTCCTATACAAAGGCCATGCCCAACTTCATACATGTAAAAAACAAGGTGGCTATAAGTTGGATATGGCCTCTTTTCAGGAGACTGCAGTTTTGACTTATTCCCCAATCCATCATTGTCAAGTTCTCTCTCGACAGCGATGGATTGAGGAAGGCTATGACTTCGAAACTACAGTCTCCTATACAAAGGCCATACCCAACTTCATACATGTAAGTAACAAGGTGGCTATAAGTTGGATATGGCCTCTTTTAAGGAGACTGTAGTTTTGACTTATTCCCCAATCCATCATTGTCAAGTTGTCTCTCGACAGCGATGGATTGAGGAAGGCTATGACTTTGAAACTACAGTCTCTTATACAAAGGCCATACCCAACTTCATCATGTAAAAAACAAGGTGGCTATAAGTTGGATAGCCTCTTTTCAGGAGACTGTAGTTTTGACTTATTCCCCAATCCATCATTGTCAAGTTGTCTCTCGACAGCGATGGATTGAGGAAGGCTATGACTTTGAAACTACAGTCTCTTATACAAAGGCCATACCCAATTTCATCATGTAAAAAACAAGGTGGCTATAAGTTGGATATGGCCTCTTTTCAGGAGACTGCAGTTTTGACTTATTCCCCAATCCATCATTGTCAAGTTGTCTCTCGACAGCGATGGATGGAGGAAAGCTACGACTTTAGAAACTTTAGTCTTCTATACAAAGGTCATACCCAACTTGATACATGTAGAAAACAAGGTAAATAAATAAATATTTATTAGTCGCAATGGATCTCTGGAATTGAAAAAAAAAGTCATTTTCAAATTTGAATCCCTTTTTCCAACATGGTTTGAAGGCATATTCATTGAACTTAATAAAGATTTCAAAAATCTTGTTATTTTTGTGTAGGTACATATTTATTAATTTAATTAATTAATTTAAGTACATTTTTAAAGCGAAACACTCGCAGTGTCTTAAAACTAAGGCGTTTAACCAATGCATCCTCCCTGTATTAACTTGTGACGCAGAGACGTGGAATCAACAAACAGCAAGTCTTACTCATAAAATGAAGGTCACCCAGCGTGCTATAGAGAGATCCATGAGAGGAGTGTCTCTAAAAGAAAGAATCCGAAATGAAGATATCCGAAGAAGAACTCAAGTAGTGGAGACTATACAACGAATGGACACACTCGCGCCAATGTGACCAATCTATTATTTGGAGCGTATTATCAATTATTTAGGATAAACTATTTTATATTTTCTTCGAGTACGTAAAAACTTTTCTAAAGTAATTAATTAAATAGGTTTATGCAATTTTGATAGGCATCATTTTGAAAATATCTTAAAGCGAAAATTTCGTAATGTCTTAAAACTAAGACATTTAACCAATGCGTCATTCCAGTTATAACTTAAGGCGCAGAGACGTGGAATCTAACAGCAGGTCTTATACATAAAATTAAGGTTACTCAAAGTGCCATGGAGAGATCCAAGAGAGGGTTGTCTTTAAAAAAATTAATTCAATACGACGATTTCCGAAAGATAACTCCCATAGTGGATGCTATCCAAAGAATAGGAACACTCAAGTGGCAATGTGATATATCTGTTGATGAGATTTCTTCGTGATTGGATAAGCATTAAAATGCATCTATAAGTAACAAATAAACATTAATTAAATTTTATTTAGATTTTTGAATTACATTAAGTACATTCATTTATTTTTATTTAGAAGTACATTCAATTTTTTTGTTTTTATGTAAACGCATGCATGAGAGCACACCCGGTCAAGACCAGTGCACTCTATGACGCTCAGCCAGGGAGGCTGGACGCTGCGTGCGGGAAACGCGTGTTGTGTTCGTGTTTGTGAGTTGGTTGGGGAGATTGCAAGTGTATATTTATCTGTTTCTTGAAGAGATCCAGATTGTAGGAAGGAGGAAACACAGACGCTGGAAGAGCATTCCATAGCTTACCGGTGGCATTAAGGAAGGAACTTTGGAAGCTGCCAGTTCTTGGTCGACATATATTAACCGTGTTCGGCATTTAGAAGTACATTTTTTTTTTAAATTTAGATATTGAAATTCCACAATAAATTATCGTTCGAAATAATCGAAAAAAATTATCATAAACGTAAAACGCTATAATTTTGTGGTTACATATTTAAAGAATAAAACAAGTAAGACTTTGTATGAAACCACTGAGTTTTTATGGATAATTTAGAGTAAAACTGTTTTTATAAGTAGCTTCTGAGGAAGGTGCCGTAACACGAAACCTGTAAAGTGATTATCAATTGAAAGTCAGTGGTTCCATACAAAGCTTAACTTTTATTATTATTTGCAAAAATTGACATTATTGCACATGTTTATATGACGTTTTTACTTATTTTTAAGTAAATTAAAGTTATATCATACTTTAATATTGAATAAAAGCGAAGTTTACATTTCTTGAAAGTATTTATTAGATTCCTGAATGACGAATTATCTTCTGTCAAAACAAGCAAAATGGTGATGCAACGCCTTTTATTATTTTACTAACATTTATATTGATATCCTCCTCTTCCATTTATGACACCGGTTTACTTGATGAAGGATGCAGGATCAGGTTTACAATATAAACACTTGTTTCACATATTATTTGTTTATTGTCGCAAACGTCGCCCGCCACAGCGAACGCACAGGACGCGTGCACTGTGACGGGCGCGAGTCAAACTTCAACTAACTCCCGCGCGATCTCCTGTCAGCCGCGCTCTCACATTTCAGCAGTACCAACCGCCAAGAGGACAGTTCTACCAACTGTCATAACAATTATTTTGGCGTATGCAAACACCACTTAATATTCGATGTAGATGTCACGCAAGCGAACCAAAATAATAGACAAAAGATCGTTTGTTGAGGCTTTACGGTATCGGCCTTAAGGAGCTATATCAAGCTGATATCAATATATATGCGTGTCTGAAGAGCGAATATTTACAGATGTTTGATTTT
Source organism: Glossosoma conforme (assembly GCA_022606575.1). NCBI lineage: Eukaryota > Metazoa > Arthropoda > Insecta > Trichoptera > Glossosomatidae > Glossosoma > Glossosoma conforme. The sequence continues at coordinate 268,546 of JAGTXR010000339.1, forward strand.
GTAACAATAATGCTGTGTTATTTGTGTCTCAAACATGATATACTTATGACATGGTTTTTGTTTTTGCAAGTCCAACTATTTGCGTGAGTGTCCTGACACTAGTTCCGAGTGTGAGGTCATTGACACTAAGTACGTCAATACATTTACAATGCCACACTTATGTTACTTATGTTAGTATGTACTTTAATGACGAATTGAAATGTAATATATTTTGTAATGTCATTTAAGGAAAAAATAAAGAATTGTGTATTAACAAAAACAACGAACAATAACAAGAGACGAAAGATTGCATATTGAAGCTTTTCAGCAGCAGCCTGTATAGGGTATATCGAGCTGATATCAATTGTAAATTTTCCTAAGTTTCATAGGGATAATGCTATAGTTTTTTAAGTATTACATGTAATTTTTTTGTGCTTCCAGGTCTTGTCAAATTGGGCGTGCACTGCGTTCTTGGCAAGAAGGTGGCTATCAAGATCATCAACAGAGAGAAGCTCAGCGAGTCCGTCCTGATGAAGGTAACAAACAATACCAATACATAAAAGGGTATATTGTATATATATTTATAAAAGGAATTTTGATGTATCTGTGTTTGTCTTCTATGCATTACTACACCATTCATCTGATAAATACGAATTTTCATGAGTTTTTTCATTCTTTTGCTTCATATCAGCGACATCAAATTATTTTTGCCCAGTATCTGGCAACATTGATAGCTCGTGTGTTACACAGCATTAGGTCTTGAGATGTGCAGCTTGTTGAGCACATGGAGCAGGATCTTAGGCGTGAGGCGGTCTGAAGGTCTCCACAGTCACACAATAGTGACTCTCCCTGTCGGAGAATTCCCCACCGCTAGAGGTTGTCCTTTGTTCTAGCAAGTCTGGTTCTTTATCTGTTCAGGGATTGTCGCCAGTCAAGCCAGTCGGGCGAAGAAACCGAAATCTTATATTGAAAAAAAAACGCGAATTGTGTTTCTGAAAAAGTTTTTTTGCTTTGCGACCTGCTCCTGCATCCTTCCTCCACGCGGCCGATGACGAACCCGCGACTTGCTGTCGACTTTAACTTATTTAGCCGCGATAATCTATGTGGCGCTCACTGTTTCAGTGACAGTCAGTCAGCTCTTGTCCGCGGACAGTCTCCGTCCGACCGATGCCCACGATACAACATGTTACGGTTGGGCGGGGAAACCGAAGTCTTATATTGGAAATAAACGCAATTCAAGCTGATATTAATGTATACTTTCAAAATAAAGTCAAACGAATTTCATATTATACTTATTTTCAAATATTTTCAAAAAAAGCTTGTGAATAAATAATTAAATATACATATACTAAACATAAAATTCTTTTTTCAACGCGTCAATCCAAACACTGAAAATGTGTGGATGCGAACCGCGGACCTTGAAACCAACTATGCCCAGGTATTCATACCGCTCAGCCGACTAGGCTATTACTGTGGGACTGACTCACGTTGAAACTAGTATTCATGTCATTGTTATCATCGTATGATAGATGTCGCTGTTATAGTATATATTCAAAGTATGTATATTTTTATTTTTTATTATTCAATCAGTCTTCATTTATTCACAAGCTTAATATTATTACTTTCCGACAGTCTATTTATTTTAGTAAGTACCACTCGGGTCTCGAACCAAACTATAGACTGAATGGATGTGAAACGACTACTTATAGTTCCGACTTGGACTTTATAACCAATCATTTACCTGTGTTACTGATGGATAATTTTACCTTCTTGATATTGTCTCTGGCAAGATTATATGGATTTTTAATTTTTATTAGAATATTATTTTATTATTTCAATATTCTAATCTACTTTTATAGATCATTGACTATATTATAATATTATTAATAATTAAATATACATATACTATACATAAAATTCTTTTTTCAACGCGTCAATCCAAACACAAAAATAACGGCAGGGGCGGGATGCGAACCGCGGACCTTGGAAACCAACTATGCCCAGGTATTCATACCGCTCAGCGGACTGAAAAAAATATACATACTTTGAATATATACTATAGCGACATCTATCATACGATGATAACAATGACATGAATACTAGTTTCAACGTGAGTCGGTCCAGGCACAGTAATAGCCCAGTCGGCTGAGCGGTATGAATACCTGGGCATAGTTGGTTTCAAGGTCCGCGGTTCGCATCCCGCTTCTGCCGTTATTTTTGTGTTTGGATTGACGCGTTGAAAAAAGAATTTTATGTATAGTATATGTATATTTAATTATTAATAATATTATAATAAAGTAAAATGATCTATAAAAGTAGATTAGAATATTGAAATAATAAAATAATATTCTAATAAAAATTAAAAAAAATCCATATTGTGAATAAATGTTGACTGATTGAATAATAATAAAAACAAAATAATGATATACATACTCTGAATATATACTAAAGACATTTATCTTAATACGATGGTAACAATGGTATAAATACACCTTCTTACGCATGTCCGTTCGGGCAGAGAAATAGTCGAGAGGACTAGGCGGTGTAAAGAAGACCTGAGCAAAGATTGATTCCAAGGCTCGTGGTTCGCATCCCGCGTCTGCCGATATTTTTCTGAATTAACTGATGCGTATTCAAAATATGTTGTATAATTGTATGTGTATATTTTATTTCTATCGATACTTGCATTGGTTTTTTTTATAGAATAGAGTGTATTGTAGACTCCAGTTTAAATATTTGCAGTAAATTAAATTGTTTTTTTTTCCTCATCATCATCATCATCATCAGTCTGTGTCCGTCCACTGTTGAACGTAGGCCTCCCGCATGAGTCTCCATCCTCTTCGATCCTCCGCCTTCCGCATCCAGGTCACTCCCGCTATTCTTCTTATATCGTCAGTCCATCTTGTAGGGGGTCGGCCAATGCTTCGTTTGCCACTTGCTATTTTACCTTTTAAAAATAACACAGTGGGCGAATCTGTAGGTGTTTGTTAGATATTATAAGATACACAGAATGATTCAAGTGGGTAGAACGTTTTTTGGTTGTTTTCAAAATTGTTTTAGTACAAATATATTTTATATTCGTATACCTTAAGCCGTTAACCCATTAACGTCCAAACGGAAACAACAAGTAAAAAATATTTTTTTATTTATTACAAGACATTGAACAAAGAAACTAACATCCTCCTCTCTCAAAACAAGGAGAGAGGGGCGTTATTACGTCGCGAGGGGCAGGATGAGGAGCAGGGCAGCAGACAAAAACTTTCTTGTTGAAGCACACTGATTTTATTTACTTAAAAACATTACAAGGTCTGGGCCGAGCGGAAACATACCGGCCGCAACAATGACGTTGTCTCGGTTATCGCTCGGGGCTGACTCGAGGCCGTCAGCGCTGCCGGTGGCGAAACTATGTACTAGTGACAATGTGACCATATACATAAAGATGTGGTGAGCTATGAAAATATAAGACGAAAGATTGTTTGTCAAGGTTTTCGGTAACAGTAAGCAAGGACTACATCATGCTGATGTCAAAACATAGTGAGACCCTGCTCAACGCGGGGGATACGTTCCATCGAAGTAGAGCGTAATGCGAAAAAGCGCTAATAATGTTCTAAGTCAGTCAGATCATTCAGTCTATTCTGTGTTTCCAATTTTTTGCCTTTTTGTCAAGAAGGCATCTAATGTAGTTTGGCGTTTTTCTTTTGCGTTCTGTTAGAAGTTGTTGATAAGTGGATAAAGCATCTATATAACGTCTTCTTTTGAACTCCTGTCAAAATTTGGATCATTTTCAACAAATTGTGATTGACGTTCACCAGAATCTAATTTTCTAATCACTTGCATTTTAGTTTTCCAGTGAAATGCTTTTTCTGTTTGCTTTCTTTTCTTGTTTTTCATTATCACCCATGATAAAAACTTAAGATCATAATGTTTGTCACTGTATTCATCGTTATATAAAGGGACCGCCAAATAACTTTTTTTTTTAAACAGGGCGCAAAACATCGAGTGTAGCTTCGGCTGTGTGGCACGAAGCGCCGTCTTGTTGAAACCAAATGTTGCCAATATCCTCCATTTCAATTTTTGTGAACAAAAATTCGTTCAACATGGCCGCGCCGCATAGAAGCGCCATTGATGGCGCTTCACGCACACTTTCTGCCACAGCAGCAATATTCTCGGAGTGTACGCACTGTTTTTGGCTTTTCACGCTTTGGTTTATCGATGAGGATGCCAGTTTTTTTTTCACTTTTTTCACAAGATAACGAACATACGGAGCTGACGGTGATTCTCTTCTTCCAAAATCCGTACGCAATTTTCGCACACATTCGGCAACATTACCATGATTTTCAAAGTAATATCGCAATATTTCGCAGCGTTGTTCAAGCGTACACACAACCATATTCGTTCAGCGGAAAGATGAAACTAATTATCTGTCAAATCAGACATGAGCTAAGTGTTACCATTCACGAAATAAGCACTTGTTGAAAAAAAAAACGTTAGATGGCGGACCCTATAGTATTATATAAATTTATACTTATTTGGAAACCTAGCGCTGCGCACAATTTCGGGGAATCCCCGGGTTGAAATAAAAGAGCGCCAAACCGAAACAGCGCTAAACGATACAGCGTTAAGCGGGGTCTCACTGTATTTCAAAAGATTTTTTTTTAAATATGTAAAACTTCGAAAATACAGGGGTGTAGTCGGCTGTGTACATCTTCTTCTTCTTCGTGTCAGCGACGTAAATTTTTTTCCCAGTATCTGGCAACATCGACAGCTCGTGTGTTGCCCAGCATTAGGTCCTGAGATGTGCAGCTTGTTGGGCAAATGGAGCAGCATCTTAGGTGTGAGGTGGTCTGCAGGTCTCCACAGTCGCACCATAGTGTCTCTACCTGCCGAAGCATTCCCCACCGCTCGAGGTTGTCCTTTGTTCTACCAACTCTGGTTCTTAATCTGTTTAGGGATTTCCAGGTCCACCAGTCAAGGTTCTTGCCAGTTGGGAGGCCATCCTTTGGAGTAATAAAATCCTGTGGTGCGATTTGTTGCCAGAGCTAGAGTCTCTCATTTTCAGGGCCGGATGTGAAAGGTTGTGTGGATTTAAGAAAGCTGCTTCGCGACTTCAATCTTGGTGTTGGGGGTATCTGATTATACAAGCAGTGGGACGGTTGGTTGATTGCCTTACGCATTTCTTCGGCGCATATGACTTTGCGTGTTATGTTTGGTGGTGCGATACCAGCCAAGTATATATATATAAATAACTTTTAACTTTTTGTTATTCATTTCCAGGTGGAGAGAGAGATTGCGATTATGAAGCTTATCGACCATCCTCACGTCCTTGGGCTATCGGACGTGTACGAGAACAATAAGTACCTGTGAGTATGGGCATTCATCAACAAAAATATTTCATTATTCACCTTACAGCTGACGAGAGGGTAGTCCTGGCACGGTATTTGGCAATCGGGCTTTTAGTTACGCGGCAACAACGGCCTGGAACTAGTTGCCGGAAAGTATAAGAGAGCTGAACAAGGAGGCATCCTTCAGAAGCAGACCAAGGCACACCTTTGAGTATTCCATTTTTTAAAAATCTTGCTTTACGTATTTTGTATTTCATTTGTTTTTTTTTTTTCTAAATTGGAATGATTTCGAATTTGAATGTTGCAGGTATCTTGTTCTCGAGCACGTATCCGGTGGAGAGCTGTTCGACTACCTGGTCAAGAAAGGTCGACTCACACCAAAAGAGGCGCGTCGTTTCTTCAGGCAGATTATTTCAGCACTAGACTTCTGCCATAGTCACTCAATTTGGTAAGCTTATCCTAGATTGACACTGTAAGGATATTGATGGAGACTTTCGGAAGAGAACAACCGTTGAAAGACACAGGATCCATAGCAGTCTTCTTGGTGGAGAAAGTGCATGATTGGGTTTTGGAAATGTTGAAACTGACGAGGTTGAGGTCGCCCCATCGTGAAACCCTTTCAAGAGACATGTTCATCTTCTCCACCAGAGATTTCCTAGCAGCAGATAGTTCTGAATGTTTTGGAGGTTTATGGAAGGTTATACTCTCATGGACAGTGCTGTCGTCGGCATAACAGTGAATGTTTGCGCATTGAAGCAAATCATTCACATGCAGAAGGAAAATAGTGGGCGACAGCACAGAGCCCTGTGGAACTCCCGAGTGATCTTATGGCAGGAAAAAGATATGCCACCTATGACACTACTTGTGTTTAGAACAAAAATAAATATCTGTTAAATGCCTTGAGTATAATATTCTTAAATTGATTTTCAGCCATCGAGACCTGAAGCCAGAGAACTTGCTGCTGGACGAGAGGAACAACATCAAAGTTGCTGACTTCGGCATGGCTTCCCTGCAGCCCGCGGGGTGCTTGCTGGAGACCTCCTGTGGGTCCCCCCACTACGCCTGTCCGGAGGTCATCAGGGTAAGTCTTGAAGACTGCACCATGGGAACAACATCAAGGTGGCCGAAACCACACAACTCTGCAATGTTATGCAGTCTACTTTCCAAACTTTTTAAATATTATTTTTTAACTTAAAAAAAATATTTAGAGTCTGACAAATAGTTGAAGAACGTAGGAGCTTATTCCATGTCAGCCTCGTTAACCACGCGTATAGCCCCGATGATTTCCTTGATGAAGTTTAACAGCAAGGGACCGTTAGAACTAAGCATAAATTCAGGAAAATCACCCCAAGAAATGGTAGAGACTCCCAGGCGACAACACAGAATGCGCCTCCTGTTCTCATGGATGATGCACTCCACGAGAGAGTGTCTCACCGTCTGTTGCATGCCTGGATCACATGGACATGCCTCGCAAGAAGAGAGGATAAATCTTTTTAGGAATTCTTTGAAAATTCCGTGTCCGGTAAACGCTTGAGTGATATGAAAGTCCACGGAGTTCGTCTTTTTCCACGTCAATAAGCGTTCGATGGAGGAAAAGATAGACTTTATGAGGTTATTCCTACTTTCCAACCTTACAATTACTAAATTACTTTTTCACCAAAAATATTAAAATGGTTTTAATCAAATCTGTCGGCATGTTTTGTAATAATGTTTTTTCTTCCTAGGGTGAGAAGTACGATGGTCGCCGCGCTGATGTATGGTCATGCGGAGTGATCTTGTATGCTCTCCTTGTCGGAGCTCTGCCCTTCGACGACGATAACCTTAGGCAGCTGCTAGAGAAGGTGAAGCGAGGAGTGTTCCACATCCCTCACTTCGTGCCTCCGGACTGTCAAGCCCTCTTGAGAGGCATGATAGAGGTCAATCCGGACAAGAGGCTAACGGTGAGCGACCTTTTGAAATCTTATTTTTCTTATTAATTAAATATACATATACTTTACATAAAAATTCTTTTTCAACGCGTCAATCCAAGCACAAAAATAACGGCAGAAGCGGGATGCGAACCGCGGACCTTGGAAACCAACTTTGCCCAGGTATTCATACCGCTCAGCCGACTGGGCTATTGCTATACCTAGACCGACTCGCGTTGAAACTAGTATTTATATCATTGTTATCATCGTACGATAGATGTCGCTATAGTATATATTCAAAGTATGTATATTTTTATTTTTTATTATTCAACCAGTCATCATTTATTCACAAGCTTATTTTTCTTTTCGACTTCTTATTCGTATTATCAATCCGGCGGATTGGTTTGCAGCAACAAAATATTGCATGTAGATCTCCACTCGATCCTCTGTAGCCCTCTTCAATTCAGCATGAGAGCTACAACTCATGTCCTCGAACACTTGCTGCAAATACTCCCGTCTAGGACGCCCTCTACAATTTCTACCCTCAATCATTTCTTGTACAATGTCATGAAGAAGACCATCGTGGCACATGATATGACCAGTCCATCGAGTTCGCCTCTTTGAGATGGTTCTTACTAGGTGACTATCTTCCTTGATTATCCTGAGAACCTCATTGTTCGTGACGTGGACTCTTCAGGAAATTCCGAGAATTCTTCTGTATGACCACATCACAAAGGCCTCTAGTCTTTTTTTATCAGTTTCAGATAAGCACCATGTCTCACAGCCGTACATCAAGATGCTCCATACAAATGAAATTTGCTTTATATTTGTAAATAATATTTGTTATTTGCAAAATACATGTTTTTAATTGATATGATTGGGTTCTTATTTTAGCTGGCGGACATCAACAGGCACCCCTGGGTGACAGCTGGAGGCAAGGGCGAGCTTGAGTTAGAACTGCCCATGATGGAGGTGGTGCAGACACACATAATACCTACAGTAGACGCCATGGACCCCGACGTGCTGCAAGCCATCTCCAGTCTGGGCTGCTTCAAGCACAGAGAGAAGCTCATCCAAGAGCTGCTCAGTCCAAGGGGTGTACATTACATACATTACAGTAGTAAACCTGCGTTGCTACTGCGAATTAAATAAAGTTTTGAAATCTATTGACAGCGGGTCGCGAAGTTACGTCGGTAATCTAGTAGGAGACGGCCAGAGGTCCAAGAATTGCTGTTGATGATGGAGCGCAGAGAAAGGACTGATTCTAACGTCTATTGCGATTGATCGAAATCTATGGGACATACAAAACAAACATTAATAGCGAGTCATGATTAGAAAAAATATACACTCTATCAATCAATAAATTTCGCCACACCTTCATTGCTACTGCGGTTTTAACTGCCTATGATGTAAGAGTAGTACAGACAAATATATAATACCGACAGTGGACGTCATGGTCTCTGACGTGGTGCAGGCCATTTCCAGTCTGGGCTTCTTCAAGCACAGGGAGAAGCTCATCCAGGAGCTGCTCAGTCCAAGGTGTGTACAATGATACATTACAGTAGTAAGCCTGCGTTGCTACTGCGACTTTAAGAAAGTTCTGAAATCTTTTGACAGCGGGTCGCGAAGTTACGTCGGTAATCTGGTGGGAGACGGCCGGTGATCCGAGAAGTGCTGTTCACGATGGAGTGCAGAGAAAAGATTGATTATGTAATCGCATGCAGGAGAGCACAGCCGGTGAAGACCAGTGCACTCTATGACGCTCAACCAGGGAGGCTGGACACTGCATTCGAGAAACGTGTGTTGTGTTCGTGTTTGTGTGTGGGTTGGGGAGATTGCAAGTGTATATTTATCTGTTTCTTGAAGACATCCAGATTGTAGGAAGGAAGAAACACAGACGCTGGAAGAGAATTACAAAGCTTTCCGGTGGCATTAACGAAGGAACTTTGGAAACTGACAGTTGTTGGTCGACATATATTAACCGTGTATGGATGTTCGGCAAGTGTAAGACGAGTTTGTCGGCTGTGAGTGGGTGCAGGAGGAATTAGTTCTTTAAGTTCCGAAGAGCAGCGACCGTGGTAATAACGGTAGAAAAAACTAAGTTAGCTAATATTACGCCTGTGTTCCATTGATTGTAGATTAGACGTAAGAGTGTCATTGTTTATCAAACCAATTGCTCTTCTTTGAACTGAGTCAATTAAGTTTAGAAGGTATTTTGTGTCTCAACACATAAGTGACTGTTGTATTCAAGGATAGGTCGGATTAATCCTTTATATAGAAGAACAAGTTGTTTATCGTTGAAATACCTCAGTAATTTATATAATACACCTAGTTTTTTTGGAAGCGAGACCGGCTTTATTCTTAATTGACTCGTAATATTTGATTAATTTTGTTTGTTTTCTAGCCATAACACAGAGAAGGTGATCTATTTCTTGCTGCTTGAGAGGAAGAGAAGGAGACCAGCTTTCGAGGACGATACAGACTCCTTACTTCGGAGTCGAGCGGTTGACAGCGGTGACCCTCCAAGAAAACGTATCGACACGTGCAAGGTACAATATATAAATATGATATCAAACTGTATTAAATCACTTCTCTTTTAAATTAATTTAATCAAATTTAAGCTATATCAGAGAGGCGAGCCCGATGGATTGGTCACATCATGCGACACGATGGTCTACTTCTCGATATTGTGGAGGGGATGGTTGAGCTGAAAAGAGAGACTCTGTTGCTGCAAACCAATCCACCGGATTGATACTACGAAGAAAGAAGCTATATACATGTCTCCGGTAGGGTTGAACCACTCCTAAGGGACAAATAAATTAAACAGAATAGAAAAAATATATAAATCGGCGTGTACACATACACCGCATTATTATTATTATTGTACTTCTCCGCATTCCAACCGATACATTTGAATACGCGCACTGTTACACATCACTATCGACACGTCGAGCAGGGCCGCCTTTCTCCAGAGCAGCGCGACGCCGCGGCACACTCCAGCTGACGTGTCCACCGCTGATGTTCCCGTGAAGCCAAGCTCGTCATCAATTCCACCTCATCATCATCATCATCAGCCTGTGTCCGTCCACTGTTGAACGTAGGCCTCCCGCATGAGTCTCCATCCTCTTCGATCCTCCGCCTTCCGCATCCAGGTCACTCCCGCTATTCTTCTTATATCGTCAGTCCATCTTGTAGGGGGTCGGCCAATGCTTCGTTTGCCAGTTCTTGGGCGCCATTCCAATACTTTTCTTCCCCATCGACCGTCGTCTCTTCGACAGATATGACCTGCCCATTGCCACTTGAGTGTGCCTATTCGTTGGGTAGCATCCACTACTTGAGTTCTTCTGCGTATTTCCTCGTTTCGGATTCTATCTTTTAGCGACACTCCGAGCATGGATCTCTCCATAGCACGCTGGGTGACTTTTATTTTATGGGTAAGACTTGCTGTCAGATTCCACGTCTCTGCGCCATAAGTTAATACAGGAGGACGCATTGGTTAAACGCCTTAGTTTTAAGGCATTGCGGAATTTTCGCTTTAAAAATGTACTTTAGTTTTCCAAATGCTGCCCATCCCAGTTGTATGCGCCTGTCGATTTCTTTTTGAGAAGTTATTTCGCCCTAGTTGTATTACTTGTCCCAGATAGGTATAGTCGTTTACAACCTCTATTTCTGTTCCTCCAATGGAAATAGGATCAAAGGTCTGTGAAATATGACTATTAATCATGGCTTTGTTTTATCCATGTTCATTTTCAGACCAATTTTGTTCGACGCTTCATTGAGGTCGTAGAGCATGTCTTGGAGCTTGTTAGGTGATTCGGCTATTAGCACTATGTCATCTGCAAATCGGAGGTGAGAAATGTATTCTCCGTTAATATTTATTCCACATTTTGTCCAGGATAGCAGTTTAAAAATATCTTCTAGGGCGTTTGTGAAGAGTTTTGGAGATATAACATCTCCTTGTCTAACACCTTTGTTTATAGAAATATTGTTAGTGCTATCATGGAGCTGGACCATCATTGTTGCAGATTTGTAAAGAGATTTTATTATCTCTATATACCGATAGTCTATTTTGCAGCGTTGTAGTGAATCTAGCACTGCCCAAGTCTCGATTGAGTCAAATGCCTTTTCATAGTCTACAAAGGCGAGGCAGAGTGGCTGATTATATTCTTCGGTTTTCTGAATGATTTGTCTTAGCGTGTGGATATGATCAATTGTACTAAAGCCTTTCCTAAACCCAGCTTGCTCTCGAGGTTGAAATTCATCAAATCGACCCGTCAGCCTGTTTGTTAAAATTCTGGAGAATACTTTATACACATGGGAAAGAAGGAAATGGGTCGGTAGTTTTGAGCAGTATCCTTTTTGTGGAACAATATCACAATACTCACTCCATGTCGCCGGGGTTTCTCCATGTTCTATTACCTTGTTGAATAGTTTTTAAGCTCTTTCAACAGAGGGGTTCCTCAGCTCAGATGTAATTCCGTCTTCCAGGGGCTTTGTTGTTCTTAAGTTGTTTTAGGGCCGATTTAATTTCGAATATACTTATATCTGGGATGTCTTCGGACCAGTGCTTTGTGAGAGTAGCCCTCTTGTCGTCCGCAGATCTGTCCAATTCCACCTAGGTGGTCGATATCATGAAGCATAAGCAAAATTAAACGCTAATTATTGAACACACAATTATTTCTATAGTACTACAGGTTTACTTGTATGATTCTTATTATATTTTGATTGGATTCTTGTTTTTTCTCAGTTGAATGGTCAATCTACAGTTCAGTTTGGACAAATCAGTGAGGGGTCACCGCTTACTCCAAGAAGACAACAATTCAAGTAAGTATTATTATAGAACTAGTGATTAACGGGCGCACGTTGCTACGCGTCAAAAAGTAAAAAAATGGCGTTATTTGTTAAATATATATTTTTTTTTATGTAAGCACAAATGAATGCCCCGAAAGAGGACCTAGCCCCTGGACACAACCTGGGGTGGAATATATGCAGGTCCCTTAACAGACTTCGGGCCGGAGTATGCAAGACGAGGACACAAATGAAAGCCTGGCAGCTTTAAGTAGACTGACTGAATGTGACTGCTGCATGGATCAGACCCTGTCACACCTTCTGGAGTGTGCGAGCAGCTGCACCCAGGAAGACCTGATGACGGCCGGGAGTAACGCCATCGACGTCACCCACTTCCGGGCAGACAGGATCCCGACCCGAATGTTTCCAGCACGATTATATATATAGTCCATCTTGCAGGGGGTCGACCAATGCTTTGTTTGCTTAATAACGTTTGATTTTGTGACAATAATGCCGTGTTAATTGTGGGTCAACCATGATTTACTTATGACAGGGTTTTTGTTGTTACAAGTCAACTATTTGCATTGAGTCTCCTAACGCTTGTTCTGAGTGTGAGGTCATTGACACTAAATGTGTCAATACATTTACAAGGCCACACTTATGTTACTTATATTAATATGTACTTTAATGACGAATTAAAATGTTAAATATTTTTTAATGTCATTTAAAGAAAAGTAAAAAATTAATTGAATAACTGTGATAAATCAATTTGTTAATTTTTAAAATAAAATCGATTGTTCTGTTTTATTTTTCAGTGTCCTTTCGTGCAGACAAGCGAGCGGTCGAAGAACCGGCGAAGGCAGGCGGTCACCATCCACGGCGCCGTCCAGCTCGGCGAGCCCTGCCAGGTCGAGCGCGTCCAGTCCACTGCACTTCTCTCATCAAGGTACACTCACCTATAAAATCACCAATCCACCGCGCTTCTGCGCGTCCATCTGCAAGAGTGCAGACGCAAGTAATGACTCTTAACTGATGTCTGCCATTCTGCAGAATCCATTTCTCAACCTCACCATTTCCTTATCCATTCTCACGTATCTTGTGGTTAGCAACGTGTTACCAAAGAAGGCAATTCGAGACTCGCTGTGGTATACTAACTTCGCAGCCTTACACTGAGGTCTATTTGACATCTTACCGATGCACCTAGAATCACGGGAAAACCTTAACCACTCACTGAAAACAAGTAGCTTTTTGCATGCGGTCAGTAACGGGTCCCCATCTGGGTCTCCAAAAACAGGACGGGACAGGGAGGGCTTTCACCAAGCGACACCTAAAGTGATTTCAATCGAATACTCGATATTCGACTCTATATTCGTCGATTTTTAAATATTCGAATTTTAATCCTTGTGGAATACAAATTATGCTATCAAATACGGCGTGAATTTTTCGTAGCATTTTTTTTGTTTAAAACTAGTCTTTGAAGCATAAATGTACTTATCTGACCTATTTTCATATATCACATAGCTTCTTGTATCCTTTAGCTATCAGATGATGCATAAAAAACTATTATATTTAACCAACGTTCATTATGCATATAAAGGAATGACTGCACTTCCAATTTCCTTCCGTAGATGTCACAATGAGTACTGAAAGTAGCATAACGATACATCACGTCAACCAATTTCAACGGTGGGGGAATCTATGACGGCATATGCCGACAACCAATGCGAAAGGGTTAAAAATATAACTCGAACATTATTCGGCAAAATATAAAGTACATCAATATATAAATAGTTTCAATCCGATGTACTGAATGCAGCAACAAAATCTTGCATCTCGATCTCCACTCCTTTAGCTTCTTTAGCTCAGCATAAGAGCTGCAACTCGTGTCCTCAAACACTTGCTGTAAATACTCTCGTCTAGGGTGCCCTCTGCAGTCTCTACCCTCAACCATCCCTTCCACGATGCCGTGAAGAAGACCATCGTGGCGGTATCACGACCTATAGTCCCCAGAAAAATCGTTCAACGACTCAACGGTAACGAAGTGGGGTGCACTGGACGTCTGGTGCACGGAACATTTAGCGCACGAGACAACTGGCGCACTGGCTGTCTCGCTTACCTAACCTATCCTAACCTGACCTAAGGATTAACGAAATAACTTAGGTTAGGTTAGACATCCAGTCCACCAGTTGTCCCGTGCACCAAATGTCCCGTGCACTAGACATACAGCATGCCCCACGTCGTTAACGATGAGTCGTAAAATGAAATGTCTGGCGACACAATGCGGTGGAACCTACCGTGGCGCATTGTGTGACTGATCGCCTCTCTGATATAATTCTTACTAGTTGCTGATATCCTCCTCTTCCATTTAGCACATCGATCAACTGGATGAAGGATGCAGGATCAGGTTCACATTATAAACAACTTGTTTCTGTTTCACGATACATGTTTATTTGTCAATGACGCCGCCCGTTAAGGGCCGCCCTGAGGGACGGTCCTACCACGAGGACGGGCGAGTTGCGACTACTTGCCCGCTCTCACATTTCGGCGGTACCACCCGTCAAGAGGACAGTTGTACCAACTGTCAATGGACCAACTGTCACAATTATTTTGGCGTATGCAAACACCGCTTAACATTCGATGTAGATGTCACGCAAGCGAACCAAAATAATAGACAAAAGATCGCTTGTTGAGGCTTTACGGCATCGGCCTTAAGGAGCTATATCAAGCTGATTTCAGTGCCTATCTTCCTTGATTATGCTGAGAGCCCAAGTTTTCATGACGTGGTCTCTCCAGGAAATTCCGACAATTCTTCTGTAAGACCGTATAAGCTAGTGAAATATACATATTTTTTATGAATTGATTTTCCAGGTCACACGCACGCTCACAGAGCATCTTCTTTGGGTGGGACATCGCCGTCACCGATGGCGCCACAGACGCACGGTAAACGTAAACAACTTTATAATATTTATTTATTATATTACAAAGAACCGAAGTTCCAAGATACAAAATTAGAAACAGAGTGTACATAAATATACAACACATACAAAATATATTAAAATATAAAAATAACATAAAAGAAGAAGATGACACGTGTCAAAGATCACAGAGATCTAGGAGAACAATACCATCGACAAAAGAGGAAAAGGATGTAAGAAAAGGTCGAGGTGTGCTGGTAGGCCATTTAGGAGCGCCATTGCTGTTGTACTGAATTGAGTGCTTGAAGCTCCACAAGCATCAACTGGGATCAAAAGCAATGGATGGCTACGAGCACGTGTGTACTTATCTCGAACATAGAAGTTAAAACACTAAAGAATCCCAGGGTTGTGAATTGCACCGCGAAGAAGAAGGAATTAATGTTTGAGAGCAGAAATTTTCTTCCGGGACTCTGACGAATGGAAGGAAAGTTTCTCTAGAGGAAAAAGAGTTGGGTAATGTTCGGAATTGATTGAATTGAATGGATAGATGATTTATTGCGGTTATGGTTTAGTGGTAAAGCTGACATTTTTTATGTTCTATTGCAGGCGGCGGAGCCTCCCTGTCCGCGGGGCAGAGTCCCAGTGGTCCCCCTCGAGAGGCTCTGCCCCCGCAGCATCATCAGCACCAAAGAGCCAACTCAACTGGGCCAACGATCAGCTTAAATATCAGTAAGAACGACATTATTTAGTACCGTTCAGCGTTTTCGGTCCAGAAATGACGACGGAGTTCCATATATTCCACCCTAGACGCAAGTAAAGGCTCCTAACTGATATCTGCTATACTGCAGAATCCATTTCTTAACCTTACCATTCCTCATGCATTCCTAATTATTTCGTAGTTAGCAACGTGTTACCAAAGAAGGCAATTTGAGACTCGCTGTGGTATACTAACTTCGCAGCCTTACACTGAGGAGTATTTAACATCTAACTGATGCACCTTAAATCACGGAAAGGCCTTCAGCCATTATTTAATAAGTATCTTTTTGCGTGCGGCCAGTAAAGGGGCCCCATCTGGGTCTCCAAATACAGGACGGGACAGGGAGTGTTTCACCAAGCAAGCTGTCGCAAAGGTTTTTATATAATGTTCAAAACGTTATTTTGAACATAACTGTTTTGTATTAAGCATCAAGGGTTGCGGAGGACCGAGAGGAATGGAGATCGAGATGCAAGATTCTGTTGCTGCAAACCAATCCACCGGATTGATACTACGAAGAAAGATTAAGCATCTAAAAGACTCTATATTTTAGATTCATACAGTCGGATACGACAAAGGGCATTTTTGCTACTCTATGTAAATTAAAAGAGATCAAGCTCCAAAACAACAAGTATCGAGGAATTTGCGGTGTATGAAATTCAATGTATTAATATGCTTTACTCATGTTGTAAAGTAAAGTATAAAAAGGGGTATCTTATCAATTAAATCAGTATCAACTCCACTCCTCTCTTTGAACTTATCTTCAATGCCGAAACATTGGTATTCCGGCATCATTATTTAAGCTGATGCCGTAATTTCGGGACCGCGACCTCGGTTCCGGAACACTGGTCCTTCGAAGATAAGGTTTGACAATAGTATACAATAGCGTGATATCGAACGGTACGAAAACAGGTTGATAGTGATGCTCATTGGATTTTTTATTTGCTTCCAGCTGGTGATCCCAGTGAAGGCGTTATTATCATCAATGATTCGCATTTGGGAGGAACTGGAGGCCGCAGCACTGGAGGAGCAAGATCCGGGGCAGCTAGTCCAACATCCTTGGCCGGAGATTCAAGAGGTGAGAACATTCACTTACGAAGATACTGATATCAGCTTGATATATACTCCTTTAGGCTGATGCCGTAAAGCCTCGACAAACGATCTTTTGTCTCTTATTTTATTCGCTCGCCTGACATGCACTTATAATATTTTTAATCGTATAATGTTGCATACGCCAAAATAATTGTTACGACAGTTGGCCAATTGCCAGTTGGCACAACTGTCATCTTAGCGGTTGGTACCGCCGAAACGTCAGAGCGGGCAGGCAGTCGCAACGCGCCCGCCATCGTTAGTACAGCGCCCCTAAGGGCGTCCCTATAACGGGCGACGTTATTGACGAATAAACGAGCAATATGCGAAACAGAAACAAGTGTTTGTATTGTGAACATGATCCTGCATCCTTCATCCAGTAAGCCGATGTCATAAATGGAAGAGGAGGATATCAATACGAATATTACAAGACTCTGGGCTCTCTTTATCCGCGTCACACCAGTATTCCACTGGAGCACAAGTTTCATCTTTAATATTAGTAATTAAATATACACAAACTATTCATCATACTCTTTAAACGCATCAATTCATTCAGAAAAAATATCGGCAGAAGCGGGATGCGAACATGCGAGCCTTGGAACCAACCGTTGCTCTTGTTCATTACCCTAGACCACTCGACCTAAAAGTTGTATTTACACCATTGTTACCATCATATAACGATTGATGTATCTATTGTATATATTTAGAGTGTGTATTTTATTATTTTTTATTATTCAATCCAGTCAACAAATTCACAAGCTTGTTTAATATTATACTTAACGACAATTTATTTATTTTAGTAAGTACCACTCACCTATATGATCTTTAAAAGTAGATTAGAATATTGAAAAAAAAAACATATATTTCATCTTTAATTTGCTTTTTTGCCGCGATCATTGGCAGCGCTGCATGTCACAGTGTTTCAAAGTTGTCAGTTGAATTTTCGACCGGTATGGCGAACGCCATATCGGTCGGACAAGAAAGCAAGTCTTTATTAAAATAAACGCGAATTGTGAACCATCAACAAGTTATTTTGCTTGGTAATCTGCTCCTGCATCCTTCTCTCCACGCAGCCGCGTGACGGACCCGTGACTTGTCGTCATTTCGAAGGCGGGAGATGTCAATATATAAGATACAAAAATGTATAAATATTTGTGTTTTCCTTTTAGATTCCAGAGAAAGAAGTTCGCTGCCTGGAAACGCCAGTCAAGGCAGCGGGGCCAGTGGAATGTTTGGAAATTTAGGGAATTTAACAGGTAAGTACATTTTTTAACACATATCAATAGATCGATACTTCATACTTTTGTCGGATGTAGGAGCGATGTGGGAGTGATGTTGAAGTGTTGTGATCAGTGGATTGCTGTAAAGGAATTGTTATGCGTGTTGGAAAGGCGTGATTACTGGGATTACTCCCTACACTCCGAAAGAGAAAGAAAATAAATAAAAACACGGTATAATAATGTGGAAGTGTTGTGATCTCTGGATTGCTATGAAGGAATTGTTATACGTGTTAGGAAGAGATCACTGGAAAACTTCGAACATTCCGAACAAGAAAAATATTATCTATGGTGTTGCTTTTATTTTTTCAGGTATGGTGTTGACTCCTCCAGCGTCTCCAACGCCGCCCCACTGGAGGGCGAGACTTACGACCATCAAAAACTCTTTTCTTGGATCGCCAAGATTTCACAGGAGAAAAATGCAAGGTGAGTCTGAAAGGAACTGAAAATGATGATGTCTCACAGCCGTACATCAAAATGCTCCATACAAATGTTTTGGCGTGTTGTATTGCAAATTTAATGTAATGTAACGAGTATCTTATTATTTGTTTTAGCATCGTCAGAGGAGGTGCATCTCACGCCAGAGTCGTCTCCGGAACTGACGAAGAAGTCATGGTTCGGCTCGCTGATGGCGACGGAAAAGGACGAGACCTTCACGGTGCTTGTCAAGGGAAAACCTTTGGCCACCGTGAAAGCGGACCTCATACATGCCTTCCTAAGTGTGAGTTACTCAATATATTACAATTATGTCATATGCACCCTCGCTTGGTGAAAACCCTCCCTCTCCCATCCTGTTTTTGGAGACCCAGATGGGGACCCGTTACTGGACGCACATCCCGTGATTCTAGGTGCATCAGTTAGATGTCGAATAGACCTCAGTCTAAGGATGCGAAGTTAGTATTAGTATCGCTGTAGTCAGTGCGTCTCGAATTGCCTTCTTTGGTAACGCGTTGCTAACCACGAAATACGTATTCAAAGACTCAAGATTTGATGTAAGTCGAGGACCGAGACTTTTTTTATGAAATCGCATGCAGGAGAGCACAGCCTGTCAAGACCAGTGCACTTTATGACGCTCAGCCAGGGAGCTGGACGCTGCATTCGGGAAACGTGTATTGTGTTCGTGTGTGTGTGTGGGTTGGGGAGATTGCAAGTGTATATTTATCTGTTTCTTGAAGAGATCCAGATTGTAGGAAGGAGGAAACACAGACGCTGGAAGAGCATTTCATAGCTTACCGGTGGCATTAAGGAAGGAACTTTGGAAACTGCCAGTTCTTGGTCGACACACATTAACCGTGTATTCGGCAAGTTCAAGACGAGTTTGTCGGCTGTGTGGGTGGGTGCAGAAGTAATTAGTTCTTGGATGTGAGTCGAGGACTGAGGCTTCCTTACTTTGATCATTATAATACAGAGTCTAGTAATCAAGAAATATTGAAGATATCCACTTGTTGATATCTTTAATATTTCTACACCAACGGCGTCAGCACTGGCAGAGCATCTGGCTGACACGGGACATAAGTTATCATTCGAAGCCGAAATCGTGACTCTAACGCAAGGAAAACATGCACGCCTAGTAAGGGAAGTTACATCAAAAGACATCCCATCAATATCAACAGGGATGACGGCTTGATTCTCAAAACAGCATGGCTTCCACCTCTATCACATACTCACAAACCTGTACAGACAAGCAACACAGTCCGACATGACGTTCGTGGAGGTACAATTATTAGAACATACCCACGATTCTCCGGACCAATGAAACTTAATATGTAGTTGCCTTGGAGATATCTATAACGCTCGTAAAAATATAATCTGACGCCAATTCACAACTAATTTATCAATCCTGAAGAAGACCCCTGCAATGGCGGTCGAAATATTGGTCAAAATAAATTCGCCACACACAGCTAAACCCAAAAGCCACAATATCAAATATGACCGTGAAAACCTGAGGAGCTATTTATATCCACTTGTTACTTGCTAAAATATATTATAATGGGAATGTGTTTTGGGTTAACTTGCAGATAGCGGAACTGTCCCATAGCGTGCTGAGTCCCATGTCCTTCAGGGTGGAGTACAAGCGAGGATCTACAGCACCAGCAATGTTCCAGAGACACGTCCGCTTTCAGGTGAATAATATATCTACCTGCTTACATCTGATGAGATAAATACCTAGTTGAGTCCTTTACCCGCCTCACACCCGCATCACACCGGAGAACAGTTATCTCCTTGATGATGCGCTCATTCAGATTATGATCAGTTAGCAACTGATAAGTCCAGTGGGAGTCCCCTCTGAACAATCGTAGCCACTGCACAGAAATGCTAAAAGAAAGAACCCGTGAAAGAGATTAGAATCGCGCATTCGTGGGTTGTAAAGAGATGGAGATGTAAGATAGATTGCCCCCTAGTTGATTCCTATTACTTTTTATGTAACTACATGCAGGAGAGCACAACCGTTCGAGACCAGTGCACTCTATGACGTTCAGCCAGGGAGGCTAGACGCTGCATGCGGAAAACGTGTACTATTTGTGTGTGAGTTGGGGAGATCGCAAGTGCATATTTATCTGTTTTTTTTTTAAAAGATCCAGATTGTATGAAAGAAAAAACACACACACTGGAATAGAATACCAGGCATCAAGGAAGAAGCTTTGGAAACTGCCAGTTCTTGGTCGACACACATTACCCATGATTGAATGTTCGGTAAGTGTAAGACGAGTTTGACGGTTGTTGGTGGGTGCAGGAGGAATTAGTTATTAAAATACTGAAGAGCAGCGACCGTGGTAATAATAGTAGAAAATACAATATTAACGAATCTTACACACAAACTCTTCAAGTTTAGCCTCGTTGATAGTCCAGGCTGCCCATGTGGTAGCCTCTTGCCTCCTGAACTAGTTCTGTGGCATTTCCCAATATTAGATTTAAGTAGGCAAATGCTCTTTAGCGTAATCCATCAGAAGCCTGGACCGGTTGGATATGTCGTCCTCATCGCTACGGAGTCCAACTTCCGCGCTTTTTCTGCATACGCGGCGACCTTCAGCGAAGAAGTCAAGAAGTTCAAATTTTAACGTCTGAACCACTTACTTTTACACCCACGTTTGGTGTTGCTAACCAAAGCTCGTTACTTGTATAACGAGAAAGTACTCTGAAAACAATGCCTTGGTAAGTGCTCCCAAGGAGCGCAGGTACAAGACGACCGGCCCGGGGGTCTTAGGCCCCCAAAAAAAATATATGTATATATTACTTACACTGATACGGAGCTTTTAATGAGAGCTTCTTCAGTTCTCAACGTTGAACATTAGTATTTAAACAAGGGAAAAAAATACCTATTTAATATTTCATATATATTGACATCAGCATGATGTAGCCCTTGCTGGCTGGTACCGAAAACCTCGATATACAATCTTTCGTATTTTATTTCTGGTCGCTTGACGTACATGAATGTGTCTGTCATATTGTCATTTGGGACTAGTTATGTACCCCGCCGCTCATGGCGCGGGTGAGAGCCCATACCGAGCGCGGAGATCAGTCGCCCCCCGCCCGTCGGCGAGAGCATATTGTATTGCGGCTCGACCTAATGCTGTGCCCAGGTCGAGCCCACAAATTTGTAAAGTTTTATCGTAAATATAAGTCATTGCGCTTCAGAAAAAGTCTTTGTTTTGCTGACTTGCTCCTCATCACGCCCTCACGCGACGGAGTAACAACCTTTTGACAGAGAGTGTTAGCATTATATTTATCTGATTTAATGTTTTTTATCAATTTTCAGGTGGATATATCGACTATAACGAAACAAGCAGGAGAGAACGGAAAAGAGTATCTATATGCTATCACATTCACACTACTATCAGGTAAAAATATTATAAATATAATCCAAATTACTTTTAAATACAACGACCTTTGGCTTGCAAAGCAAACGCTTTGACCATTAAGCCACATCCGCCGGCGATGATGATAAATGACAATGTATATTACATCACATATAAATAAAATATTTTTTAGAATTTCTTCTTCGTAGTATCAATCCGGTGGATTGGTTTGCAGCAACAGAATCTTGCATCTCGATCTCCATTCCTCTCGGTCCTCCGCAACCCTCTTCAGCTCAGCATAAGCACTACAATTCATGTCCTCGAATACTTGCTGCAAATACTCCCGTCTAGGGCGCCCTCTACAGTTTCTATCCTCAACCACCCCCTCCACAATATCGTGAAGAAGACCGTCGTGGCGCATGATGTGACCAATCCATCGGGATCGCCTCTCTGAGATGGTTCTTATTAGGTGCCTATCTTCCTTGATTATCCTGAGAACCTCATTGTTCGTGACGTGGTCTCTCCAGGAAATTTCGAGAATTCTTCTGTACGACCACATCTCAAAGGCTTCTAGTCTTTTTTTTATCAATTTCAGATAAGCACCATGTCTCACAGCCGTACATTAAGATACTCCAAACAAATGTTTTGGCATGTTGCTTTCGGAGCCTTAAAGAAATATTCTTTGACTAAAGAATTTTAGCTTTTTTATTGAAGCTAGCCTTGCTTGATGTATGCGACTGTTGACTTCTCTTTTTGTTCTGCCATCCCAGGTGATTGTACTTCCAAGGTATACAAACTCTTTTGCATCTTTTAGGGGTACTCCTAGCATTGATATGTTAATTGTCTGCTGCTTATTGCGGCTTACTCTCATGACTTTGGTTTTGTGCTGCTTATCTTCATATTGTAGTTGGAATTAAATATGTTTTCCATTTAGAATTTATCCCACAATATATTTGTAGACGACATGTTTCGGCCATGTCGAGTGTCCATTTTCAAGTCAGTTAGTACAGTGATTGTTGGCTCTATATATAAAGCAAAGAGTGAGTGAAAAGGTGGATATGAATTGTGTGATGGGTATATTTGTTTTGGAAAGCAATAATGTATAAGGGAATTCATTGATGAAAACAACAAAATAATATGTATAAAATTACAAAGGCCATTAAAAAACAATAAGCATTTACATCAATAGGTTGAAAGTACTTAAGAGTAAGAATTCTAGATAATTTTAACAAAAAGAAATTGGTGGATAATCCAAAAGTAGATGGGGAAGTTATACAATTCAACAAAGTCATCAACCCTGAAGAAGACCCCTGCAATGGCGGTCGAAATATCGGAGAGAAGAAATTCGCCACACACGGCTAAACCCAAAAGCCACAATATCATATACAATTCTAAGTAAATATTTAACTAATTGATGATACTGCTAATGGCGTTAGAAAGTCTGTGGAAATTTGAGCTGAATCAATACGTTTATTACATGGTTAGGTTAGGTTAGGTTAGGCTAGAAGTATGGAGACTCATGCGGGAGGCCTACGTTCAACAGTGGACGGACACAGGCTGTTGATGATGACGGAGATGTGTTCAATGTTTGTTTTTCGTGTGTTTTCAGGGAATATAAGAAGATTCCGAAGGGTTTGCGAGCACATCCAGGGGTGCGTTTGCAGGTCCGCGGTCGGTGGGGGTCCCCGCCCGGCGCCTCCTAGATCACCAAGAGCGGCCCGCAAGCATCCGCCCCCTCATCACACAGGTCAATGCTTGACTATCCCTGAATACATAACATAGACATGTGTGTGTAGCCATAATAGTTTTTTGACAAGTGAAGATTGGTTCACTTAGTCTTTTCTACCGTTATTACCAGAGTCGCTGCTGTTCGGAACTTAAAGAACTAATACCTCCTGCACCCACCCACAACCGACAAACTCGTCTTACACTTGCCGAACATCCATGCACATTAATACGTGTCAACCAAGAACTGGCAGTTTCCAATGAACCTTCTTTAATGCCACCTTTGGAATGCTCTTCCAGAGTCTCCTTCCTGCAATCATGATCTCTTCAAGTAACAGATAAATATACACTTGCAATCTCCCCAACCCACACACAAACACGAACACAAAACACGCTTCCTGCATGCAGAGTCCAGCCTCCCTCTGGCTGAGCGTCATAGAGTGCATTGGACTTGACCGGCTGTGCTCTCCTGCATGCGTTTACATAAAAAAGTCAGATCACGGGTTTGTCATTTATATTGTACATGACTGTCTGTCAGTTGTGCGCCGACCGCGATAAGTAGCGAATGTGATCGGTCTGGAGCCTGAAGCAAGCAAGCTCCGCCCGGACCGAAAGTTTGTCAATTCTTAACTTATAATAAATATATGTCAATGTAGTAAATACACACATACAATTATACATCAATTTTTATACGCATCAATTCATTAAGAAAAAATATCGGCAGACGCGGGATTCGAACCACGAGCCTTGCACCTTTGCTCTACTCTACACACCGCGCAGTCCACACGACCATTCTCTGCCTGAGCAGATACGCGAAAGTTGATGTATTTATACCATTGTTAACATCGTATAACGATGGATGTCTGTGTAGTATGTATATTATTATTTTAAATTTTTCAGTCAACATTTATTCACAATCTTTTTATATTATTAGTTACGGTGTTAACAATGGTATAAATACATCAGCTTTCGCGTATCTGCTCAGGCAGAGAATGGTCGTGTGGACTTCGCGGTGTATAGAATAGAGTAAAGGTGCAAGGCTCGTGGTTCGAATCCCACGTCTGCTGATATTTTTTCTGAATAAATTGATGCGTATAAAATTTGATGTGTAAATTGTATGTTTGTATTTAATTACTAATTATATTGAAATATAGTTAGTAATTAAATAATAACAAATAGAAGCACCCTGCAGCTGACGGGAGGGTCCTAGCACGGTCTTTGGCAATCGGGCTTTCAGCTACGCTGCACCAATGGCCTGGAACTCACTACCGGAAGGCATAAGAGAGCTTAAAGCGGAGGCATCCTTCAGAAGCAGACTCAAGACCCACCTTTTTACTCAGAGAGGCAAAGAAGCGCTTTTGGAATGATCATTCGGTCATAAAAGAGCGCTATACAAATACTAATATAATAATAATAATATAGTCAATGATCTATAAAATAAGATTAGAATATGGAAAAATATTAAAAAAAAAAAAAAACCATTTAATATGTCAATGTGCTTCTGAAAAAGTCTTTGTGCTGCTCATCTGCTCCTCGTTCCACCTAATCGAAAAAAGTGTCACATAAGATGATGTTTGCTGTGAATTTGTATGCAAGTAAGTGTGCCAAAGATAATTATTTTTTATGTAAAATACAAAAAATAAATATTTTTGCTTATTTATTACAGGTGGAGGAGCTGAATCGACTAGTGAAAGTCTAAGTGGAGGCTCAACGGACAGCTGCGATCGACTTCAGGCCACACCGTGTCGGAAGGTAAATGTACTCTGACGTTAAAAGTGTTAAAATCTACTCCCTTAACGAGCGACATTTCGCATAACGAGTAACGCAGAAAAGGGAAGTCACGTAACGTATGACGCACTTGTGAGCCGGGACTTCCGCGTCGTTGCGTCAGTCTGTGTTTAGCACTCGTACTGTTGGCACGTTAGTGTTGCATGTGAACACACATTTTTCTTAACTTATGTGCAGACATTATTATATATTTTTTTGAGAGTTTGGAGGTGTCACATTTTCACCAAATTTTAAAGAGTTGGCTAAAGTATATGTCTCTAGACAGCTTTCAAATTTTTTTTTTTTTTTGCATTAAATTAATAAATAATAAGCTAGATAACTTCTTAGGTTTTCACGACCAGATTTGATATTGTGGCTTTTGGGCTTAGCCGTGTGCGGCTAATTTCTCTCCGATATTTCAACCGCCATTGCAGGGGTCTTCTTCAGGGTTGATGACTTTGTTGTGAGTTGGTGTCAGGAGGTAGCTTAGCCGTCAGCCTAACGTACCTCCACGAGCGTCATGTCGGGTAATCGTGTACGGTGGACATGTTCTAAGAAGAGTACCTCCACGAACGTCATGTCGGACTGTGGTTGTCCTTTCTTGTATGTCTATGCTTTTGAGTATGTGCTAGAGGCGGAAGCCATGCTGTTTTGAGAATCAAGCCGTCATCCCTGTTGATGTTGATGGGCTGTCTTTTGATTTCAATGGCTTCCCTTACTAGGCGTGCATGTTTTCCTTGTGTTCGAGCTGCGATTTCGGGTTCGAATGAAAACTTACGTCGGTTAGGCTGACGGCTAAGCTACCTCCTGACACCAACTCACAACAAAGTCATCAACCCTGAAGAAGACCCCTGCAATGGCGGTCGAAATATCGGAGAGAAATTCGCCACACACGGCTAAACCCAAAAGCCACAATATCAAATAATAAGCTAGTTTCAATTTTTTCAAATATTTTATCCAAGTTGTTACGATCTTCAACAGTTAATAAGGATGTACTTTTTTTTGAATAAACAGCATTATCGTATTTTACATTGATTTATATTCGCTTAACGAGTGTTTCACATAACGAGCAAGATTCTGGAACGAATTATACTCGTCGAGAGTTATGAAAGGTTCCACTGAATATCCCCTGCAGGCTGGTGCCGAAACAAAATGGCGACGCAAGCGCCATGTCTCATGCAACTAACATTTTTATATATGCGTGTCCACCATAATAAATTTAAATGTTTGATATATTTTTTTAGTTGGAACCCACGGAGCTAGGCAGCTGCGATTCGTCAGTTTTCGATTCAGTCAAAAGCCCGACATCTCATACCTCAATGGATGGTGTAAATCAGGTGAGTTAACTCTAAATGTGTTTTTTTATTTATGTTAACACATACAGGAGAATACCGACAGATAGTGGCAGTAATTCTAAATTCTCATCTGTGGAATTAAATGACGCTTACAATGCTGCATGTGGCTAAGCGCTGCATGTGGAGTGTTGATCCGCCAACGTCATAGACTACAGCCCGAGATTCACGCATCGTCCTTAATTATTACAGGCATTTACTATGAATTACTATGTCTTCACGGGACGACTTTCGTCTGCCACCAATTTTGATTAATAGGCTATGAATAAAATTTGACGCGTGAGGGATCAAATTCACACCAACCGGGGGTAATTTAGAGCTCATAAATCGATTAAGAATCCTTTTTTTTTTAATCTCTGTCGGGGATCGAACCTACGACCTTTGGCCTGCAAAGCAAACTCTTTGACTATTGAGCTATACCCGTCGGCATATATATCTATTAAAACACTTCCTTTATTGGTCATTTACTTACAAAGATTCTTAATCGATTTCTGAGCTCTAAAATACCTCCGGTTGATGTAAATTTGATCCGTCACAAATACCAGTCGCAGCCTATTAATCAAATTGATGGTAGACGAAAGTCGTCCCGTGAAGACCACCCTCTTATAGTGAATTCCTGTAATAATAAGAATGATGCGTGATTGTCGCGCTGAAGTCCATGACGGGATATTTTAGAGCTAAGAAATCGATTTAAAAACCTTTTTTTTTATTTATTAAATATACATATACTATACATAAAATTCTATTTTCAACGCGTCAATCCAAGCACAAAAATAACGGCAGAAGCGGGATGCGAACCGCGGACCTTGGAAACCAACTATGCCCAGGTATTCATACCGCTCAGCCAACTGGGCCATTGCTATGCCTAGACCGACTCGCGTTGAAACTAGTATTTATATCATTGTTATCATCGTACGATAGATGTCGCTATAGTATATATTCAAAGTATGTATATTTTTTATTTTTTATTTTTATTATTCAATCAGTCATCATTTATTCACAAGCTTAATATAATATTTTTTTTAATCTCCGTCGGGAACCGAACCTACGACTTTTGGCTTGCAAAGCAAACGCTTTGAACATTGAGCTATACCCGCCGACAGGCTAATGAATTAATAAAGTATAACAATAGTTTCGTTTCTTTTTTCTAGAACGGTGACCCCAGTGACGCGGGCAATGGCAACACTGCTAGGTATACCGGAGGTCAAAATCAGAACGGGTCATCATCATCAGTGGCGTCCTGCTCTAACCCAGTGACCGGAGGATCCTTCAAGATGCACGTGAGTGAGACAACACGAAACATGATACTTTACACACATATCTTGATACCAACCCACCGCGAAGTGAGAAAATTCAATTCTGTATTATTAGGTTGGTGCAAAAGTTTTGACCGTTTTTAACATAAGCAATTAAATATTTTTTTTGCAGTGATCGGAATAAATGAAAATCGGAAGGAAAAAGATCTGGAGAATACGAAAGATGCTTGATAACATCACAATTCAACTCGTTGGGCCATCATCACGACAATGCGCAACCACATGTGGCATGATGACCCAACACAAGCTAAATGAGTTGAATTGGCATGTTATCAAGCATCTACCGTATTCGCCAGATCTTACACCTTCCGATTTTCATTTATTCCGATCACTGCAAGTAAAAAATAATTACAAAAAATTTGATACAATAATGCAGGTAAAAACATCCCTTACTACATTTTTCGCATCAAAATCCACGGAATTTTACACTAATGGTATTTCTTCTTCGTTGTATCAATCCGGTGGATTGGTTTGCAGCAACAGAATCTTGCATCTCGATCTGCATTCCTCTCGGTCCTCCGCAACCCTTTTCAGCTGAGCATAAGCGCTACAATTCATGTCCTCGAACACTTGCTGCAAATATTCCCGTCTAGTGCGCCCTCTACAGTTTCTACCCTCAACCATCCCCTCCACAATATCGCGAAGAAGACCATCGTGGCGCATGATGTGACCGATCGCCTCTCTGAGATGGTTCTTATTAGTTGCCTATCTTCCTTGATTATTCTGAGAACCTCATTGTATTTATTAGTGGATATAATGATGGGAGAAGGTTATAAGAACTGTCGGAAATTACATAATTGTTTGAAATAATAATGTAAATCTAAAAAAAAATGTTTAATTGTATATGTAAAAAATGGTCAAAACTT